>JAQIXP010002108.1:0-16008 GCA_034700285.1 Proteroiulus fuscus | reverse complement strand
GCATGAATTGATACTATGTATTATAAAATTTAACATTGATCTAAAGAAGACTATCACTGTAATATGCAACAAATTATTCATTTAGACTTTGTCAGATGATAATTTTTCTTCAACTGAAAGTGAACTTTCAACTGCAGGGAAGAAATCAACAAAGAAAAGACAATGGACTATGTGAGAAGGATGTTAGGAGAAAAAGTAGGAAAACACCTGATCCTGCAGCATTTATAAAATGGTTGGAATCTGGAAAGGTTCCTCAAAGCGCTCCAGCTGCTAGTAGGGCATATGAGTCACTATATTCACGCCAAGTTGGAAAAAAATGGTCAGTGCGCATAAACAAGAATACAGAAAATTAAAAATTCTATGTTAACATTTGCAACTGGGCAGATAGCGATATCTATTCTCGAGGTGCCTTTATTCGTATGGATCTTTTGCCTACTTTTGGCTGAGCTAAATGAGCTACCAAACAAATTGATGGGATTAGGCTATCAACTTGAGTAAGTACTGCACTTCAAAATTAATCATTCACAATTCTGACATGAATACATGCAGTCAATGTGGTTGGGAATTTGATGATTGCCAAAGTGCACATTCTAACTTAGTAAATGTACACATGCTACATTTTAAACCTTGCACACAATACTGTGGAAGCTGTGAAATTCACTTCAATGAAAGCTCAAAACTTTGTCATCATCTTAAGGAAGTGCACCATGTAACACAACCATGTAACAGCCCATTTGAAATTGAGCAGTTTGCTTTCAAGAATCTACTTCTCATGCTATACCATCAAAACCATGATGACAACATGATTGATACATCTCAACAATACCTCACTTCCATCCATGATGTCATCCATGAAGAAGTACAACATCAACTTAGTCATCCCACAAACAGAAGGTTATGCATACAGTTGTGCTTACATTTGGAATTTGAGAAAAGTAAAACCACAGTTGACAATGCTGCTAATCAACCAACCATAACTTGGGAAACTACAACTCCAGTTTTTTCAGAAAAACGTATTTTTTTTTCAAAAAATCAATTGGTTTTTACAGAAAAAACGTTGTTTTTTCAAAAAACCCACTTGTTTTTTCAAAAAACCCACTTGTTTTTTCAAAAAACCCACTTGTTTTTTCAGAAAATCCACTTGTTTTTTCAGTAAAACGACGTTTTTGTTGTTTTTTTCAAAAAAATCGACTGGTTTTTTACAGAAAAACGTAGTTTTTTCAGAAAATCGTTGTTTTTTCAGAAAAACGTTCTTTTTAATCAAAAAAATTTATTGGTTTTTACAAAAAACATTTTTTTTCAAAAAACCCACTTGTTTCTTCAGAAAATGCACTTGTTTTTTCAGAAAAATGTAGTTTTTTCAGAAAAACGTTTTTTTTTGTTTTTTCAAAAAATCGCCTGGTTTTTACAGAAAAACGGTTTTTACGAAAAAGGTTATTTTTTTTCTTCAAAAAATGGACTTTTTTTCAGAAAATCGACTTGTTTTTTCAAAAAAGGCCTCATGAACAATACCTGGTGCAGCTGACGTCACTAATGACGTTTACCCTCAAGCAATGGCGGACTTTTCTCATAGACTTGCATGCAAAGCTGCCATTGCTTGAGGGTAGGTGGCATAGGGGAAATAACATGGGTGACGTCACAATCGTCTGCTACGCACAGCCGGTCGTGGTGCATGTATCTCTTTTAAAATTTGTTTTCCCCAAAATGTGTCCATTGAAAGTTGACTTTTATTCTAGCAGCATTACAATCCTTCTTTCCCCCCTCCCATACAAATGGAACTTGTCCAATAAAGAGATGCGCGAGACAAGCAGCTGTTGTCCTTGACTTTTCCCCTTTTCCCATTGTTGTGTTTGTGTTTCCCTTCCTCCATGGTTTTTCCTATGGTTTTTCGCCTACTGAAAATTTGTAATATGCAGCATCCCATAAATTTCCCATGTTTGTGCTGCCCTCAAGCGTGCCAGATTCTTAACTGGCCTTTGCTCCAACAAACCCTTAAATGAAAATATAGTACCTATAAAACGATAAACTATTGGATTTCTCCAACTACAATGCATGGTTCGAACAATGCGGCAAGCCAGGAATCCAATATTTGCATAAAAATAAATAATAAATTAGTAGCAATGATAACTTTAGTTGAGTTTTCCAGGCTTTTCCACGTACATTGGGTAGCCACCATGAAAATTATTGCATAACCCTATGGTCACCCCCCTCCCCATAAGTAGGAATTTTCAAATAGGATGACAATAATTTCAAAAATTCCTAGTGGATGAAACTTTCACAATTAAAATGGTCTCCCCCATAACTTAGGACATTTCTTAAAGAACAAGTGGAAAAACACGGCTCACCTTCCAATCACCTTGTCAAATTTCTTGGGGTCCAGGCCCTCTGGACATCTATAACACATGTTGGTGGTTGTCTTTATCCTCTTATGCATCTCCAGATACATCTAATCCCAATTCCAGATTATACCACTCAGTTTCTTGTCCACCAACACATCAAAGAAGTTTAAATCATGTATGTAAAGGTTGATTACATGACAATACTGCAGGGCGTGAAGGCACTGTAGTGTCCATCTCTTCATATAACCCTCCCTGCTTCTGGCTGTTGGAAAATGGGTGGAGTTAATGTGAAAGAACCTGGCCACCTTGACATTGCCAAAGTTCTCAAACAAGAAGACCTTGCCCTCGTTGTTAAAATATTCGTGCAGTCTCAGTATGTTGGGATGACAGATGGATGACTGGATGTGGATCAAGTTCATGTGCTCTTCGTGACTCTTCGATTTCAATTTCTGTTTCAAAATTTAGAAATATTGTTTACGTTGAGGTTCGAACCCTTGTAAAATGTATAAATTCGTTCGTCGACAATCCCTTCTATTTTATAACCATGTCTGGCGAAAATTTCAACTGAGTTTAGCACTGTTGGGATCATCGTATTACAGTAGATCACGATTCTACGTAAAAAATTTAGGCACTGATTTTTCTGAAATACATATATCTACACACTCAATTTCGAAAACGTTTGCATCAAGAACAATTTGGAATTGCCTCTTGAACACCACTAGCACCACTGAAATGAATAAATTGATTAATACACAAAAAAACCTTAAAAATAACTATTACCTATAGGACAATTTCTTTTCAAACGTAAATATGAATGTATGTTAGGAATGAATGTTAGGCAATGTAAACGACCCGTAGAGGCATTAGGCCTACTCGTTCTAATTTGTATCCTCATCTATTCGCCTATGTAACAGTGGTATACAAATTAAGGTAAATATTTAATAAATTTACTTTTTTTAAATTTAATTTCATGTTAGCATGCTTCCTTTCTATATTTATTAATCATACTGCTGCCAAGAGATTACATAATATTCAATAAAAATACGATTGTCAAATCTTTTAAAGTTGGGCCCCATAGGTATACAAGAACCGGAAATCCACCTTTATGTTTATTTATTACCTTGCCGTGTTCCTTAAAAAGCAGTTTTTAATAAAAACTTTAAAAATTTGAAGCTGCCAAATTCAATTTGCATGATTTTTCTCAATTGGCCTACACTCTATTTCGAAAACACTGATTATAAAAATTTTGGGATTACCTGGAGCACCACTAAAAGAAATAAAATACTTCATACACTTAAACGTATAAATATTGCCTTTCCTTGTTCCTAAAATATTGCTTCCAAAATATTTCAAAGAATTTGAATGACATTCAAATGTAATAGCATGTGCTATATAGAGCTTGTGCACTGCATGCACCACGTGCCAGTCCTGCCAACTGACCCAGGTTTGCAGCACCACCTACTTTTCTTTTGGTAAGTTTTTAAATTCTGCTTATTGTTAGTTTGAACATTTCAAATAGGTTTGCCTACTAATAAGAAAGCCTGGTAATTTAAAATGTACAATTTTACATCATTGCACGATGTAAATGCATGTTTGTTTGATATTTATTTTAAATTCTGAAGAAATTTGAGGATTTTAGGACATTTTTAACAAATTTTATGACAACAACGCAGGAGTTTGCTGGAGTTGGATTTGGCCAACTTTTCAATGGGCTAGCTGTGTTGTAAGCAGGTCTGTCAGATAAAATATCTTATATATCCCCATTGGTCAGACGAAATCCCCATAAGTTAGCTGATAACACTGGTGGAATGAAAAATGGTAAAAACCCAAACAAATTCTTCATTAATATTCGAAGAGAAGCTTATATCAGCTATTTTTTTGAGACCATTTTTGTATGACAAAAACAATGAACTCCATTCAAAGCGTTCCCTTAATGTCAAAGCATGGAGTTAAATATCTGCTGAGACAGGAAAAATTAGGTAATATTTAGGTTATATTGAGTGAATTTTGGGTTGTGGAATGAACTTTAAAGTTTTTCTATCACCTCAAGGTGAACAATGCTTTCTTCAGTAATTAATAAAAATCTGTAATATAATCCATTGCTCAGTAATATGAAATTATATAAAATCATGAAATTTCTCATAAAATGACTGTCTTCAAATCATAATGCATTTGGTAACCTCGTCATTAACCTTATTATCCTGCTCATAACATTAGTATTATATGCCCCATTCTTTTATTATGTGCATGTAGAGAAAATATGTCATACAAGGTGGAGGAGTTTATGGGAGACATTTTACAAGCATTGGGCCAAACGTCATGCTCCATCAGGTTCTGGTGCTACAGTGATGACAGCATTTCTTGGCCATGGTTTACATTGCTGCTGTTTCTAGGCTAGTTAAGAAAAGTGGGTTGGGCACAGATGAAATTATTGATATAAAATGGGAGTATATGAAAATCATGCAATTCATCCATTGTCAAATTAAGCCAAGGTTAGTAATGTAAATATACCTGAAATTATATAGTAATTAAATTTTCCACATCTTATACCTTACCTGTTATTTTATCAGAAAAACAATTAGTAGTTTAGCTCCACCAAAATCAGAGCAGAAAGGGCCAGAGTATGTAAACTCTGTACTATCACCTCCAGCTGTGATTTCCAGTGCTAGCAGTGTCCCAAGTACAAGCAGTGCCCTGAGTGCAAGTAGTGTCCTGAGTGCAAGCAGTGTCCCGAGTGCAAGCAGTGCCCAGAGTATAAGCAGTGATAATTCAGAAAACAAACTTATTAGCACACCACATTCATGTATGCCATTAGTTATTTAATTAGTTTGCTAGTAACTAATGACATCAACTTGCATGATAAACAACCAATTATATTAATAAATTTCTATAGGCCTTGCAAAATGCAAAGCACCTTCCAGTGTGGATGACAACAGCATAATTACGGAATTGAGTGCTACTCGGTCCACAATGGAAAGTATTACTGCCATATGTAAAAATATGTTGGTTCCAGTAGCTGATACGAAATCCCATAGATTAGATGCGCTTACATCACTTCTTAGTGATAGATACATTGCATTAAAAGATGAATTGAAAAACTTTTTCGATATTAAAGTAATGACTTTAATGATGGAGCTTGAAAAACAGCAATGAACAATAAAACATTTTTAAGAAAATTGACTTAAATTCTTTCATGCTGGAATTCCAGTTCACCGTTGGGTGAGCAAAAGTACATTGTCAACTTTTCACGCACTTGTAGAGCTGAGGCAGATGAGGGGTTACTTCCTGTACCACGAATATTAGTTAAACTATTAACTTCATTCCTCCAGCTTCCAGGTTGCAGGTCCCCATTGCTGTTAATCCAATCAGCTGTACCGATAGGAGCATATAAATTACATTTGGAGTCCATCATGTAATTGTGCAGGCAACAACAAGCTTGAGTTATTAAGTCAACAGTCCCAACATCAGTAATTATGGAAGTATGCAATATTCTCAACCTGATTTTAAAGTAAGAAAACATGTAATTTTTTAGGCTTTTACATTTTAAAGTGATTTATTACAAATGGATAATAATTCAACAAACCTGCTGGTTAAAATTCCGAAAAGTATTTTCAATAGTGCGCCTAGAACGTGACAATCTATAATTATAAATTTGTCTGTATAACATTAGTGTAGTTCCAGGATAAGGGCACATTAGATATTTTTTAATGCGAAAGCTTCATCAGCTAAAATAACAAATGGTACAGCAACATCTGAACCAGGCAAAAATCTATCAGGTGGTAACGCAATAGTGCCATTTTTAAGTCTTTGGCCCAACTGCTATTCTTTAAATGTGTTAGGCCTACTGTTATTTTGACATCCCGGAGCTCCAACATCTATTGACAAAAACCGGTAACGGGCATCACACAGCCCTAGCAAAATTCTACTATGGAAACTATTGTAATTGTAGTTGAGTGAGCCACTATTTGCAGGTGCCTACCAATAGTCAAAACACTTATATTTTAAAATTCAAAATTTCATAAGGGCATGTATAGTTGAAATAAGTTACCTGCATCCTAATGTTTTCCATCTAATGCCCCTATGCAATTGGGAAAATTCCACAATGAATTAAATTCATCTGCAATCACAATCCATTGTTGCTCAGTTGGGAATTGCATATGCTTTGGTAGTACTGTGTCCCATATTGCATGTATATGCATGTCACATTAAGTGTATAATGTCACAATTAGAAAAATTTTTGTGTCACAGCATTAATAATATACGAAGGCATTGGAGTGCCACGATAATTTTATTTTAATTTCGATGAGTTTTAATGTTGCCGGACGAGATATAAAGTTGACAGGTGGCTTTAAAACTCGTCCAAATTAAAATCAAAGTGTTGTGGCACTCCAACGCCTTCTCAATAATGACCTTGCATGTCTCCTTAATTATTCCGGACACAGTTGAATAGCCAATACGGTACGTGAAAGATAGGGCATGCATAGAGCAACCTGTGGCTAAATATCTTAAATAATTGAGTTAGTATAAATTATTAAAATTATTTCTTTAATTCTATAGTGTCTTTGTACCATAGGGTAAGGCATATGCGCTCAGCAGGGCTTATTGGCATCCGGAAAAAGGTCTGCTTTTTAATTATGAGAGGTGCAATATCCCTTAGCAGACCTTCTATTAGGGATGAAGACATTCTAGAATCAATTGAACATGTTACACATAATCTAAATAAATACAAAATTTGTCTGAACAAATACTTTACCTAAAATAAGCAAAATATGAGCTATGATCACTAAGTGCCATCTCTTGAAATAAAGTATGGTATAAGCCATACATTTTACACCGTTTAAAAATATCATGAACCCACATCCTGCACCTCCTTTGCCTCTTTCATAAAAAAATTATTTTGCTAAGTTGCATGCTTGCTGTGCCACAGATGTTGCTAGTAACAATAAAATCACAGCATTCTTCTTAGCTGTCTCCCTATAAGAGCAATGCATTATATATCTATTTCTCATACATTTATTCAATTCCAATAATAAATGCATATTGTAGAGTTGCCTACCTGTTGTCCATTGTTTTCTTAAAAACAATAAAAAGAATTCTTCAATTTCTTCAAAACAATTCAAAGATACTTTCCAAACATTTAATACCATATTTGCAGTACAAGCAGACGAAACTTTTGTTTGCAAAATTGTTATTAGATGGCACTAGCAGCATACTGGTTGCTAAAGAGTGAAAGCTTGATGTTGCTGTAGCTGCTGCTGTAGGTTTTAGTGGTTTTGCTGCAGGGTTGGCTGTAGATTTTATGCACAAGTGTGAAGGAGCCTTTATCTTGGAGAAGAATAAAAGAAAAAGTCAGTCTGAATGAGGGATTCAAAGAGACAGGAGGTGAAGTGATATGGTGTATCAAGTGTTGGAGTTAGATCTGCATAGTATTAAATTAGTGTCTCAAAGAGTACTTCTAGTTCTAAGTGATTTATTGGAAAAGAAAGCTCATCCCACAGATTTGGGAATTTCCCTGTGCTTTGTGGCTGAGTTCATCTTTACACATCATTGAGTGCAATGGCTGCAGGTCACTCTCCATGATTGGGGGAAAGTAATGCTATTTCTTAAAGGGCTGAATTAAGAACTTTTTGCCCCCCCTCCCACAAGTACAACTTTTTGAAAGACCCCAAGTAACCAAAAATATAATTGCGCAACATTGAATCCAGTATGCAACCCAAAAATCTATTTTGGAAGGAATTAACCCAAAAAATTATCAAAATTTAGGTACATAACTTCTAAAGTTGATACAAAATGGCGGCAAAGGCGAATTTTTTGCTTAAAATCACTTAAACATGAGCTAAAATTTGCCAAAGGGTTCAATGTTTAGTAGTTACCTAGAGACATTTATGCCCCCTAGCCTGTTCCTGGGGAAGGGGTGATATGCCCTTTGGCTCATCTTATGTTCAAGGGTCTAAAACAAATGTTGCATGCAGATTCATGCAACAAGGTTTTATTGCGAAACAAACAAAAAACCAAATGAAACACAAATTATTGTTAATAATGCTAATTTCCTATTATTTCTACATATTGTTGTTGAGGAGATCGTTTATTTAACTGAATTATTTTGTTTTTCAGTTTCAGTTGGCTAAATTTGTAATTTGAAAATGTTGTGTTGTTGCAGATGCTATTTCCTGCACGTGCACTTTGCTTGTGCTTTGTTGCATGCATTTGTTTTTGAATTTTGGAATGGGGATTCTTAAGTTTAGTTTTGGATTTTGGTCGAGTTGATTTGTCTCAGTGATGCTAAGAAAAAATGTGTAAATTTCAATAATTTCGGTTAATTTAGTGAACAATTTTGTGCTTCTATTTGCTGTGTTCTAGCCAGTGTTTTACTACGAAAAGAATAAAAGAAATTCGGCAAAATAGTAACTTTTTGGGACGTAAGTTTTTTACCAAGCTTAGAATTTAGGGTTAGCTTGGGCAGGACTTGGCATTTAATTTGATTTCGAGAATTGTATAGTTACAAGATCCGGTAATTTAGAAAGAACTTATTTGTGCAAAACTAGTCTATTTAGCTCCGGTAGCTACATAGTGGTCCGTCGAGCCGGATTACGTCGCCAATTTGGATTTTCGCAAAAATGGACGAGAATTCTCGCAGATCAGACCGGGTTAACCACGGAGTTCCACCGGAAAGATATGGCGAATGGGTCCATGATGGACAATTTTGCCGTGATGTGCCGCCATTCGCCAGGGGTGAAAACTGTCGGATTTTGGAAGGCAATCCAAATACTGTTGGAAATGCCATTCCGATTGATGTTGAAGTGGAAATCGTTGAAGGACGGAATGCGCCGGGCTCTCCAAATGGAGGACAAATGCATCGGTCCAACGACTCTAGTGCTACGAACATTTCACTGGCTCGGTGCCGAATTAACGCAGAACTCCGGAAACAAGAGGAATTAATGAGACTTCGAGAAGAACAATGTCGTGCACAAGAAGCCGAACGTCTTGAACAACAGCATGCACAAGAAGCCGAACGTCTTGAACAACGGCGTGCACAAGAAGCCGAACGTCTTGAACAACGCCGTGCACAAGAAGCCGAACGTCTTGAACAATGGCGTGAACAAGAAGCTCAACGGCGTGATCAAGAGGCATTGATTGAACTCCGTCATCAAGCCGAGATGGCAGAAATCAACGATCTGGAATCACAGAACCGAGGAAGTCATCGTTCCAACTTCAGGCCAGTGCCGGTTGGCATTGATGTTGCTCCGAGGGACAGTGTGAGTCGTATAAATTCCTGGATAGCCACCATTACATGGAATTCTTCAAGAGTGATGCCACCGACTGATGGTGATGTGATTCATTAGTCCATGGATGCTCAGCCGCAAGAAGATTTTACGAGAATGCCTGAAGGCTCAGGAATTCAGCCAAGGCCAGTGCAACTGGATACAACGATTCAACGAGCAACTCAACCTCCAACAACCGTGAACGCTTTTAGGATGAATCCAAGATTCCAGCGAGAGCAAGTTGACCAATTTGCCGGTCAAGCCGAACAGTCGCCGTGCTTTCAAGTACACGATCTTGCCGCTGTCATGATTCAGCAAAGAGAGTGGAGAAAAACGATCAGCAAAGATTTACCAGTTTTTGATGGAAAACTGGATGAATGGCCGGAATACGTCAACAGATTTCGGTTTTCAACAGAAAAGTGCAGTTTCGACTGTGAAGAAAACATGAGCAGGCTTCGCAACACATTGAAAGGAAATACAAGGGATGTTGTGAAGGATCTCATGCTACTTTCCAAGGATCCGGAAGAAGTCATACAGTCGCTTCAAAGGAAGTTTGGACGTCCAGACTTGATTATCAAGAATTTTTTGGAAAAAGTCAAAGGTCTTCAGTCCATTCAGGATGGCGAGTTGGAAAGTTTGTTAGGACTTGCCAATGCAATTCGACATTTTGTGGTCATCGTGGAAAGCCTTGAAAAGCCGTCGTATCTGACAAATACCATCGCCATGGATGAGTTTGTGTCTAAGCTAAGTTATGGCTATCGCGTGCGATGGGCAACTTATCTGGATGGAAAAGCCATGGACGAGGCGGCACTAAAGGACTTTTCTACTTGGTTAAGCAGAGAAGCGTAACTGATGGAAAATATCAGCCAGAAGATATTTCTGTTGGAGAAGAAAGCGCCGAAGATGAACATTAAGTCAAAAATAGTTTGTGCTACAGAAGAAGTGACCAACAGCAAATCCTTAGAGAATAAACCAAAGCCAGAGTACAGATGCACGTTCTGTGAAAAGAAAGGCCATAACCTCGGTAGGTGCAAAAAGTTTCTTAAGGAAACCGAAGAGGATCGTTGGAAGTTTGTGAAAGCCAAACGCGTCTGCTTCTGTTGTCTGCAAGTAGGACATCAGATTCGTCAGTGCCGTGGGAAGATGTGCGGTCAAGATGAATGCCAGAAATTTCATCACGTGTGTCTTCACCCAAAGGAGAAAGCCGCTAGCCAAGCCCAGGTCAACGAAGTAGGGCATGCCAGGATTTCCGAAGATTGGCCGAGAGTGCTTACAAAGGTCGTGCCAGTTGTCTTGTCGGGACCATCGGGAGTTTATCAGACATTCGCTTTACTCGACGATGGATCGGAGATAACGCTGATTGAAGAAATGGCGGCAAAGAAGATAGGATCGACTGGTGCCAACGAAACGCTGTACATGCGGACAGCCAATGGTTTGAGTGCAGAAAGTTCTAAGCGGGTCAAGGCAGATGTCAGAGGAACCAAGAACTCAAAAGTTTTCCACCTGGAAAATGTGCGCACCGTTAAGGATCTATCTTTGCGGGAACAGACAGTGGACATTTCTAAACTGGCCAAGAGATGGAAGCATCTAAGAAATGTGGAAGTCTAATCTTTGCAGAATGCTAAGCCTACCATTCTGATCAGCCAGGATCACGGAGAGCTAATTGTAGCAGAAGAAACCATGAGAGGACCATGGAAAGCACCAATTCTGTCCAGAACTGCACTAGGATGGGTCATCCATGGTAACGTCACAGGCCAAGGAAATAGTGCAGTACAGTGCAATTGGGTGAGAGATGACCATCAAGATGAAGAAATTCATCAATTGATAAAAGAATCTTTTAAATGGAATCGTTCGGAGTAAAGATATTCCAAGAAAACGTGCATTCCAAGGAAGACAGACAAGCGGAAAAGATTCTAAATGCCACGACGAAGAGGATTTGCGATCGGTTCAAAGTGGGACTTCTTTGGAGAGATGAGAATGTGCATCTTCAAGACAGCAAACAGATGGCGCTGCACAGACTGAGCAGTGTCGAAAGGAAGATGGATTCCAAAAAAGACTACCCATGTTAATATTGCGACAAGATTGAGGACTACGTCCAAAAAGGCTATGCGCGGAAGTTAAGCCCAGAAGAAGCCAGAATAGAAGGACTGAGGACATGGTATCTGCCGAATTTTTCGGTGGTGAATCCTGCGAAGCCTTGAAAGTTTTGTCTTGTGTTCGATGCTGCGGCAAAGGCCAACGGAACTAGTTTCAATGATACCATGTTACCAGGACCAGATCTTGTGAAACCGTTGATAAGTGTGCTGATGAAGTTCTGACAGAGAGAGATAGGATTCTGCGGAGACATCAAGGAGATGTTTCATCAGGTGCGCATCAGAGACGAAGACGTAGACTCCCAGAGGTTCTTTTGGAGAGGAACAGATCGTGAAAATCTGCCGACAGTGTTTGAGATGAGAGTGATGACTTTTGGATCGTCGTGCTCGCCTTGTGCACAAGAGGTGAAGAATCGTAATGCAAGAGATTACATGGACGAGTTTCCGGAAGCATCAAAGGCCATCTTAGATCATCACTATATGGACGATTATTTAGACAGCTCAAGTTCCGAAGAGGAAGAAGTTACTCTCATCAAAGAGGTCATCGTAGTGCATAAACATGGAGGTTTTCAGATCGTCAACTGGACCTGCAGCTCCGAGAGAGTCATGCAACAGATTCCAGAAGAATTTCGGGCAAGAAAAGACAGATTTTAGCCCAGGATCGGAGAAACCATCGGAACGTGTTCTAGGACTTTATTGGAACACGGAAAAGGACGAGTTTCACTTCAAGATCCAAACAGAAAAGATTGACAGAATGCTTGACAGTGAAATGCAGTCAACAAAACGTCAAGTCTTGAGCACAGTTATGGCAGTGTTCGACCCGTTAGGATTCTTGGGAAACCTTGTAGTGCAAGCAAAGATTTTGTTGCAACACATTTGGAAAAGTGAGGTTGGCTGGGAGGACAAGTTAATGGATGAACTAAACAGCAAGTGGGCAGTGTGGCTGAGACAGCTCCGAGAAGCTAAAGATGTAACAATTTCAAAGGAATATACGATTGGAAATCAGTGCAGCTACATGTGTTTTGCGACTCAAGCGAGAAGGCTTTTTCGGCAGTCGCATATTTTCGGTTCGAGAATGAGGACAACTGTGATTGCAGTCTGATCATGGCAAGAACCCGTGTAGCACCTCTGAAGCCGATGTCAATCCTAAGGCTCGAGCTACAAGCCACCGTGATGGCAAGCTGTTTGTCAAGAACTGTCGTAAATGAACACGAGATTCAAGTGGATGCGGTTCACTGCTGGACAGATTTAAGAACTGCTGTGCTGGATCAGATCAGATGCTAGAAAGTTCAAGACTTTTGTTTCTCATCGTGTAGGTGAGATCGAAGAATTGACCGACGTAAAAGACTGGCACTGGGTTCCAACGAAGGACAATGTTGCGGACAACGCAACTCGAGACAATAAGCCAGCAGATTTATCCAAGGATAGCAGATGGTGGCATGGACCAGAGTTTTTACGTTTGACTCCAGATCAATGGCCGAAAGAGACAGAAGAAAAGGTCACAAAAAAAGATGATTTAGAGCTCAAGGTGAAACAAGTGAATCTGCTAATGGATGCCAAGTTGGACTTACCAGACGTCCAAAGATTTTGTTCTTGGCTGAAGCTAGTACGAGCTACAGCTTGTATGTTCAGATTTTTGACAGTGTGCCGGAGCAAAGTCAGAAGCAAGACAGAAGAACTTATACCGACAGAGTACAAAGCAGCTGAAGAATTATGGTGAAAAAAGGTTCAGCTTGAGTTTTCCGGACGAGCTGCAGTGCCTAAAAGAAGAAAAATCGTTGCCAAAATTTAGTCGATTTTTCCAGTATTGGACAAAAGTGGAGTTATGAGATTAAAGGGACGACTGGAGAATCCAAATGTTAGCGAAGATACAAAGCAACCTGTGATTTTGGATTCCAAGCATCCATTCACAAGACTTCTTATCCAGTATCATCATGTCAAGGCAGGACATCAAGGCCAGGAATTCGTAGTGAACGAACTGCGACAAAAGTTCTGGATAATTTCACTTTGGTCAGCGGTTCGCAGTGCCTGGAATGGATGTCAACGATGCAAGAATCAAAGAGCAGTGCCAAAGGCCCCGGAGATGGGATCTCTTCCAAGTTACAGAGTGAGGAGCTGTGAAAGACCATTCACCAAAGTCGGAATGGGCTATTTTGGACCACTTCATGTCACAGTTGGAAGATGCCACGAGAAATGTTTTGGGGTGCTGTTTACTTGCCTTGCGACTCGAGCGATACACTTGGAAGTTGCTCAATCACTTTCTACGGATTCGTGTATTATGGCCATTCACAGAATGTCTGCTCGCTGAGGATCACCATTGGAGATATTTTTGGACAATGGAAAGAATTTCCAAGGATCGTGCCACGAACTACAGAAAGCATTGCAAGAAATCAAGCAAAAGGAAATGTTTCGAGAGCTCTCACTAAAAGGAACTTTGTGGCATTTCATCCCACCATGGTTTCCCTATATGGGGGGAAGCTGGGAGAGGCTAGTGAGATCTGTGAAAACAGCCATTTCTGCAACCTTGCACGAAAGATTTCCTCGAGAAGAAGTGCTACAAACGTTCGTCGAAGCAGAACATTTAGTGAACAGTCGGCCATTGATCCACGTTTCTCTCGACCACTATGATGCTGAAGCCCTGATGCCCAATCATTTCCTGATTGGCAAACGTTGTGCAATCTCTGCACCAGGAAGATTTACCACCGAGGATTTCAACTTGCGAAAGATGTGGAAGGTGTCACAAGCAATGACAGATTCATTCTGGAAACAGTGGATCAAAGAATATCTGCCTATGCTGACTCGCAGAACCAAGTGGCCCCGACGAGTTGATCCTGTAAAAGTCGGCGATGTAGTGATTGTTGTGGATGAGATGATGCCAAGAAATTGTTGGCCAAAAGGAAAAGTCATCAAAGTCTTCCCCGGAAAAGATAGTCAAGTTCGTGTTGTGGACGTAAAGATTGGAAACAAGATTTACAGATGTCCTGTTACCAAGTTGTGCATGCTTGACATTGTTTGAACTGTTTTTAATGGATGTGTGACATCGGGGGGGGGAAGTATGTTGTTGAGATCATTTATTTAACTGAATTAATTATTTTGTTTTCAGTTTCATTTGGCCAAATTTGTAATTTGAAAATGTTGTGTTGTTGCAGACGCTATTTTTTGCACGTGCGCTTTGCTTGTGCTTTGTTGCATGCATTTGTTCTTGAATTTTGGAATGGGGATTCTTAAGTTTAGTTTTGGAATTTTTGGATTTCGGTCGAGTTGATTTGTCTCAGTGATGCTAAGAAAAAATGTGTAAATTTCAATAATTTCGGTTAATTTAGTGAACAATTTTGTGCTTCTATTACCTGTGTTCTAGCCAGTGTTTTACCGCGAAAAGAATAAAAGAAATTCGGCAAAATGGTAACTTTTCGGGACGTAATTTTTTACCAAGCTTAGAATTTAGGGTTAGCTTGGGCAGGACTTAACATTTAATTTGATTTCGAGAATTCTATAGTTACAAGATCCGGTAATTTAGAAAGAACTTATTTGTGCAAAACTACATTCTATTTAGCTCCGGTAGCTACACATATTAATAGGTCAAATTAAATATTTTTCACTGTATTGTTGCTGCTGTAAATTAGGGAGTAGTTACGAAACTGTTAAGTAACTTTCTGCTAATTACTATAAACAATTATCAAAAAGATGTGGGATTACATCAGGAGAATTATATATTTATGCAAGAAATTAGGATAACTTTCACTATATAAATGCCTAGCATTTCATTAGAAAAATATAGATATATACACATTCAAATCCATATACATTCAGATTGAGATGTACGAGCTCATGTTGATTTATCTTCAGTTAAGACTCAGAAGAATCTAACTTTTAAAAGTATAAATGTATTTCAGAAAATGTAAGCTCATGTTACTTAGGCTATTTTGAACAAAAAGCTACTTTGAGGTGTTGCTATCTTTACCAAAAAGTAACAAGCTATATATTAAGAATAACTCTTGCAAACTTGCTGTTATTGTGTGAATATTCAAGTGATCCTGTGAACCTGATACATTATTCTGCTGATTTCTACAATTTGGAAAATTGGACATTGAGAAGTTGAACAATCCTTGTCAAGATTCTACTCTCGTGAAGTCTGACATCGTGTGTGCTTGCATGGGAAATCTGCATGTGAATTGGACAAACTGTTGTGCTCTATGTAGCCTGTTGTAATCGTCTTGCACGAAGCATCACTGGAAGATTCCTACTTTATGGCTAACTATAATTAATTTTTGTGTTGTTTAATATTATTATAAGATTATAATTGGCTTAAACCTT
>JAQIXP010002107.1:0-16009 GCA_034700285.1 Proteroiulus fuscus | reverse complement strand
TTCGGGAAATTGGGATGTGTTTTTGAAATTGGGGTGTGCTTTTTTAATTTGGGAAGCGATTTTGGGAATTGGGAAGTTTTTTTGAGATTTAGGGTGTGTTTTTGAAATTGGGGTGTGTTTGTTCCTATGAGCCACCGTATTAAACAATTTATTAAACAAAATTCCAGCATGCTTTTTCATAGCTTTTCTTACGGTGTAGCTTTTCTAGAGGACAGTGTGCTTTTTAAATGCTATTTAGTATCATGTCAAGCGCCACCTTTTGGTCATCTTTAAATTTTTGGTATGGGAAAGGCTAGGCATGATTGTGTGATCATTTCAAGGCTTCGGATGTAACCGAACCACTTTTATAAAATTTCAAACAAGCATTTTTAGTGTGTTTAAAAATAAAGAATTCCAGCTATTTGGTTGGAAGTAAAATAGCAAATGACCCCCATCACTATATAGAGTTTTATTTCGTTTAATTTCCAACGCACTTTTAAATTATGTAATTTGATGATAAACCCAAATTCCATATATTGAAGAATGCAAACTTTGCTCTGTGAACCTTATTGGCCCACAGCATTGGCGCTAAAACAGCGCTGAAACCACGCACGCGGGAGCTGACAGATCATCTGCGCTTTGTTGCATTTTAACTTTTAAATTTATTTTTGCTTTGCTGTTTTTATTATTTATTATAATTTTATTACAAGTTACTACAATGTCTAAAGCTAAGGAGAAAAGACTACAAAGGAAAATGGTATGAAATGAATGGCTGCACGTGCGACCACCTGAACAATTTAACAAATGGCTCACTTTTTTAAAGCTGCACTGTCCTGAAGAAATTTTGTTCCGAAATGAGGCTCAGTGCACGTGCATATGCCAGCGAACTAAATGTAATTGACACGTGCTTGAAGCCCCAATTTGGAACAAAATTTCGTGAGCTAGGACAGTTCAGCTTTAGGATGTTTAGAAATATTAAATCTGCCAAATTTTAGCAATAAATATAATGTGCAATGTGTAAAAGAATGTTACATTATTCCTATAATTTGCTGTGTGGCGTGTATGCGTTATTCAGCATGAAGTGCATGGCCAAAGCACATTGGAAATGTCACAATGTGGGTAGACATTATGAAAAACAGAAAAAAATTAATTTAAAATACATGTAAAGTAATTATTTAGAAGGTTCACTTTATTTTTGTGAAATCCCATTTATTCTTAATGGTTTATATTTTTAGGAGCAAGCTAAAATTGCAGCATCAAAAGCTCTCGTGGCTGCTGCATTTAAACAAGTCGATCCTTTGACCAACTTGAAACCCTTTCAAGTCTTCAATCGGAACGGGTGAGCCGATTTCAGGTTTATTTTCAAAGTTAGAATACTAAATAAGTCTAATTATGCTTTTTCACCTTAACTTTGCCTGATTTGAGTTGCTAGATGTTAGGGATATATTTGAGAAATTGGTCCCTAAAATCTGACAACTTCAAGTTAAGTTGAGAAGGAATAAAGTTGAGGAGTAATTTGCTGTAGTCTTAATTTCAAGTTGCAATTACAGTTTATGTTTGAAAATTACCTGCGATCTCGCATCAAAATTAACTCCTGAGGAAATTGAATGGGCCTTTAATCTCACCAAAAATAACATGCAATCTCTGTAAGTTCAATTTGTAAAAAGTTTGTGCTTTGGGGTTATTAAAACAACCTAATTTGCAAATACCATTGGATTTCATAGGTATGAACAAAGTGAATTAAAGTGGAAAGATCGTGACAAACGAGAAGAACTGACTGATGAAACGGCTTGGTATTTATTGGCGCGTGATGCTGACAATAAGCCGGTTGCTTTTGCACATTTTCGATATGATTTGGATAATGATGTCGAAGTCGTTTATTGGTACAATGATTGACAACATAATATATAACTAGTTTGCATTAGTATTGCGATTTTAAATTTAATTTTCAGGAAATATTATAAGAGGTTTTTTAAGTAAATTGTCTTGAAATATTTATAATATCCATTTTCATAGCTACGAAATTCATTTGGAAAAGGAATACCGCCGGAAAGGACTTGGCAAATTTATGATGCAGATTTTGGAGTTGCTTGCATTTCAGTAAGTAATAATCCTGGGCAGCCATTTGACATTTTTATTAAAATATTTATCTTATGTAATTATAGGAAACAATGCATTATTTCAGTATGAATAATTTTTTGCTCTTGTCTCCAATTTTTAGATCTGAAATGAAGAAAGTTGTGTTGACAGTATTCAAAAATAACTTTTCAGCTTTGGAATTTTTTGTGAAAGTTTTAAAGTAAGCATTTGTTCTTTTTCACATAGGTTTTGTTAAAAACAAAAAACTTGATTTTAATTTTTAAAAACTTGTATTTAGGTACGAAGTAGACGAAACCTCGCCCTCATTATGCGAGGAAGACGATGACTGCGATTGCACCTACGAAATCCTCAGCAAGACCATAAAGCCAAAAAAACCGCAGCCCCAGGTCGTTAAGACCATCGGCAATTAGACCACATGATTTGTAAGTCCAACACTTTTATTCCAAAAAAACAACTATTACATTATTAACATAGCTTTAAAAACAAATGCAGCGCGTAACACAAACATTTTAACTAGGCTGCCATGCATTCCCATTGCGATCGGGCGCTTCCACATGGGGGACATCCCAAACCCAGGGCTCATCGTGCTTTCTGTAGGCCGTTAGTGGAATGTCAAATGGTATAGTGATATCCATATTCGAGACATCAAACTCTCTCTTTCCCTAAGATGGAAATAATTTTTAAGTAACACACGCACATATTACATTTAGCTATATTTTAAAGCGGAAGCTATTACTCACAAATAATCGTGGCATGAAAAGGACTCCGAGTTCGTATGATCGAATTGCAAATTGTGCTTCTTTTTTTTCGAGGGCTCCCCATGCAGCCTTCGATAAATTTGCACTGAAAAAGTAATAAATGGATGGAGCATTTTATTTCATCTTCCTCCATATTTTTCATGGGACTATTTTCTTATTTACCTCGTCAAGAGTATCCATGCCACTTGGGAAAAATCTGGCGAAACTCTTAGATAAGTTTTGATATGTGGCGAAGCAAAACTTCTCCCGTAAATTTCGCTTTTCCACTGGCTAATTAGGGAAAATGGCACTGTAATGATTATTCAAACAAAAAGAACGTACGGCTGTACTTTCTCCAAACTTCCAAAAAATGGTAAATTACTGAAAGTATGCCTCGATCCACTTCTGCTTGGTAGCCACAGAATTACTGTAGGGTAGGTTAGCCCCTGCCGGATAACCTTCCAAACTTAATCTCACGTTATCCACAGTTGGGAAGACCTATAGCAAGAGATGAACAGTCTTTCAAATGGGTTGATTTAAGGGTTAGAATGGGTCCAGAAATCATGTCATATGTTGACCAGTCAAGTTACAAAGTCTAAGACAACAACATGACAATTCCCACCTACAAGCAAATGCCTATGGGTATTTTAAATTAATACTGGTGAATGTCATGGAAGCTGGTTTATGTTAGTCTTTGGTTCTAACGTGTCATGTGGTCTCATCTTAGCAAATGTAACTGACCAACGGATGGTACAATTCCCAGTTTCCTTATAATCTTTCCAAGAGTATAGTTAGGACTTAATTCTGGAAGAGTAAGAATACCAATTGCAGTTTGGGAGCGATGGTCAAACTCGCTGACTTTTTGGTTGTGCTTAAGCTGCTAAGCCATTCGCCAGTCAACCAATGATTTGGGTTTGCTCCCAGGGATCCTATGCTCGAAAACTGCCCAATTATGGGCCAGTTTTTTCCAACACTGGTTGAATCTGGACCTGCATCTCGTAAAACCTAATTGGACAGGTCAAACTTTTTGAGCTATGCAAATGTTGGATAATGTTTTCCTGGTTTATTTTGTCTACTTTTCTCAGTTTCATGTGTCCGAACATCATCTTTCGTTCGCCGGCGTGTCTTCCTGGCACGGATCCAATCAGATAAACCCTGAAATAATTCATTTTATCAAAACTCATTTACACTTTTGTTTCTTTGGTAGTGGAGGTGCTATTTATGACACACCTAGCTGAAGTAAAGTCGTGCTGTTTGATTATCTCACACCATTCTGATAGTTGCTTTACTCTATAGGCTATAAGATATTCCAGAATGTCCCGTTTGAAGAATGTTTCTGACTCTCCGTTCAGCACAGAAGGCGGTCCATTTAGTTTTGGAAAAATGGGGCTTAGCCAGATTCTGAAATGGGTCAAATCAGTTTCACTGTAGATTATGGGGTATCCAAGTATCTAAATAGTATGTACACCTGGTAAGGTCAGCTCAGCTTACAAGTATTTACCCTTGAGTTTTCTGATGCCAATCGTTACTTATTAGATTGGCAGTATGAATTACAATACGTAATCCTTGGTCATACTGCAGAAACATCATCTTTCTATAAAAAGTAATGGATTTTACTCTTATTTTTATTTTATTTTTCAAATTTGTTTATGTTAACGCACGTATGGTGTGTTCCAAACATGATATCAAGAGGAGCTTGGCAAAGACTGATATTTTTATATGGAAGTGCATCTCTAGTTAAAGCCTGCTTTGATTCTTGCTTCTCCCCATGAACAAGCAGCAATGGCTTATTTCTGACATAAATTATAGAAAAGTCATTGAATGGTTAAGGCTGATACGTTTCTTGTTTCTGCAAATTTATTTAAAATTTCTAACCTTAATTCTTGAGGATATTGTTGCATGAGCCATGGGATATCAAACATGTAACTAAATTGGGCCGAGGATATTAAGTTTCCCATTGAAGGTGATAAAATGTCTGTCAAGAATTATTAATGGGTCAGGTAGTGTAGAATTGTTAAATAAAACTCGAGGTGTGACAAATACAACACATACCCTTAATATCTAGAGCTATACTATCTTGATTGAATTTTGCTGAAATTCCAGTAACTTTGGTCAGATAGAACCCAGTTTCGTTTTCCCCTTTGATTTTCAATCTTTTGGAAGAGGGAAGCTCCGTACCGCTGTCTAAATGGTAATAATTGGCTGTTATTGGTTAATTAATTGGTGGTCAAATAATTTTTATCTCTTTAATTAGATAACACTGACCAGCATCATTTGGGTTAGGATGTTTAAACTGTTTCAAGTGTTCGGGGTTTTTTCTGTAACATTTGCTTCCGTATTCACACATTGGTCGGCTGGTTTCAGGTAGAAGGTTCTGTGGATCATCCAATTTCTTAGTAATCGTCGAGTTTGCGTTTTTATCCCTTGCTTTTGCATTTTTTTTGCCCTTTGAGGTTGTAAATTTCTTGCGATACTGTTCATCAGAACCGATATCGACGTCTGTATTATCCGAATCAGAAAGCGTGTGCGTACGCTTTACTGGGTCTTCTTTTGGAATAGTTTCAGCTTGAACGCCTGGTTCAGATTCGGAGTCGGAAATGGTGTGTGCAGCAGCATACTTTAATGCCAATTTCCTATCTTTCTCTTCTGTTTGTCTCGACTGGTGATATTCTCTGTCAAACTGTAATAAAGGAGTGGTAGTTAACTTATCTTAGGTGATTTTTACTCTCAGAATATAAATTTCAGAGGATATATTTATGAACTGCTTTAAAATTAAGAGCTCATGCATCTAGATAGCCTGTTTTTCTATCAGTGACAAACCAGTCTGCTCACATCACCATTTATAGCAGTATTAATCACAACATAAGCACACCTCGGCTTGTAGTTGAATAGCAAAAAGTTCATCAGGTGAAAGGTCTTTTTCCATTTTAATTACTATTTAAAATAAGGTACGCATTTCAAATTCAATTTGGCCACCTTTCAACGTGGTCATGACGTGGTTTAACTTTTGTAACAGCCGTTATCTGAAGCGCCATTAATTTATCGCCTGCTTTTTCGATTGCTATTTTGGCGGCCATGTTGAATGAATAAATTTGGGGGAAAAATTCATGTTTACAGCTGTCACTTGTGCTTGTAGGTCTACTGTCAACAATGACTTCCAATGATGGAGGCATTTTTGAAAGTCAGTCGGAGCCTATATTTTTAGCGAAGGCAAGTAACATATCCTCCGATATGTTGGAAGACTGGCTTTTTATTTTGGCTTCTGAAAACTATGACACTATGCAAGAGAGATCTGACATGGCCTTTGGTCATTTTAAAAATGGCATTGCAGTTGAGTTCATTTTTAGATTGTGCGATCAATTCCATCTGCCGCCAGAAGTTAAATATCACTCACTGGAACTCTTCGATTTGTTCATGTTCAAGCATATCGCACTACTTATCAAGTATGTCCGAAGTAACTACGAGACTAACCAAAGACAGAAGCATTGGATGAAAATAATGGAAAGGGTGAAAAGGCAACTTATGCTGAGGATCTTGTCGTGCATTCAAATATCCAGCAAACTGTATTGCCACAGCAGAACTATCACGGTTAATCAGATCCTCATCTGTCTAAAGAAAGCCGGCCACACTTACGGCATAAAAAGCATAATAAATTCGGAGTTACGCGTTTTATCCGAAGCCGAATACAGGGTGAGTCTGACCACACCTCTGGTCTACCTGGAGACTCTTTTGGAGGCCCTAGGAAGAAACGACAGCAGGGTGAATGTGAAAAGTTTATACAATGTTGGAATTGATGTTTTGAATGTGGTGTATGCCGAGAGAAACAACATTTTTGAGCAGCTGTTCAAGCGGATTACCAACAAAGAATTCGTGGATCCAAACACCGATTTGCCTAAACTGAATCTGGTCAAGGAGGATGCTCTGTTCTTGTGCACCTCAATCATCGCCTGTTCTGCTTATATTCTTGACCAGTGTACTTTTGTGGACATTGTCGACCAGTTGCATTTCATGACACGCATCCACAAGGATGAAATTATGGATTTCACCATTGTTTTAATTACGGAGATTTTGCACCAGGACGTTTAAAGGCCACATTGTTGTTCCAAAATGGGGCTCAGTGCACGTGCATATTCCAGCAAACCAAATGTAATTGTCACGTGCACTGAGTTCCATTTTGGAACAAGAATTTCATCTGGAAAATGTTACTTCTAGCTGAATTCTGCAACTGCAATGTCGAATCTAGCAAGCATTTTCATTGTGCTTTGTTTTAATGAAAAACGTAAATAGCAGGAGAAATGCCAGCTTATAATTGCAAGCTTACATCAATGCCATACATGTAATGGTAATAAGTCTTGCTATTTTTATTTTTATTAAAACTACCCCGAATTTTAAGGAAAAGTCACACTTCATGACCACTGCTTTTTCAAATGCTCGAAATTATAGACAAAGCGTAGAAATAAAATAATACAGGGCCTAATATTGGAATTAAACTTACCAATAAACTTATTTTTATTAATTTATTTTTGATATGGGGGAAATTTTATCAGAATTCCATCTCAGAAACTTCCCCTGGCCAATATTTTTCATGAAATCATGGTCTTGTCTTCTTTACTTTTATTACTAGTAAGCTTGCATCTCCTTCCTAACATCCCATCATATCTCTTTACAATTCACTTTGTACCAAGTGTGACTTCCCCCTTAATCCTCTTCTTTAGTCTCTGATTTTAGGAAGGATATCGTGAAGTTTTCGTTGCATTTGTCAGTCATGCTTCTTGTGTTTAGGAAGTGAGTTTGCTTAAAAGGTAGAAGGAAATGAGCACATGACTTGCTTGTAAAACTAGTGCAGTTTATAGTGTTAGCGTGTCACCATACACAGGTGTAGTTTAAACTCTTTTTCAGGTTATTTCACTTATTTATTGCTAACCTTATAATTAATTACCCTTCTCCTTATGCAGATTTTTATTTTGGTTACGGTAGGCCTATATTAATATCAATGATATAATATATTTTATTGAAAAACTTCTTAAAGGAGGAAGATCATCTGAACTTTTTTTTTTTTTACAAAACGACTTAATTGTGGTAAAAATGCATTCCCCCATTAAAATGTAATAGCTATATGTTGTCTCTAGATAAAGCAAAATTCTTACCAGCAAAATTTTCCATTGAAATGACTAAATTGTGACTTCATTAGGCAGAGCTTTAATTCCCTTCATGCAATGTTTTAAGCCCATTTTGCTTTCCAGTTTGACAAAATAACTGTCATTCCTACTAACTCTAGCATGATCTGTCGGTTCAGCCCGATGACGTCATTTGCAACTCAATGGCATTTTGAATGTATTTTATTGGGTTTTTTTTTAAAAAAATAACTAGCCATAACATGGTTATTTATTGTATGGTATTGTATTGTATGGGGAATGCATTTTTCATCACTTTGTCGTTTGATAAAAGTCAAAATTTATAACTTTACATTATTATAATTGCTGGGCTAGCTTTTTTTTTGAGTGTGTTATTTAACCAGTTGGACATACTAATTTATATTCTGAACACGTTTTAAATCTTCAACAATTTCTTCACAGGATGTAACTGGCTTTTAATTCTAAGAAGTTTTTTTTGTTTTTGATTTCAAGGGATTTTACCCCAGCAAGAATCGGGGTATATTTAAGTTGTTTTTTTTTAAAATGAAAACTTACATAAATATTTGGACTGTTAAACTGTTACGCTAAGAAATACATGTACATGGCAAATGACGCATCCTGTGAAGTTTCATAATTTTTATATCAAAGTTGAAATATAGGCTTTCCGGTAAATTTAATCGTTAAGGTAGAAAATTTATAGATGACCTAAGAGGGCGGTTTTAAAACTGTTTTCCCTTTAATCGATTTGTCCATTGAAATAAGTGTAGGATGGGTTTTTTTACTTTTTAACTTGTATATAAACAACTTCCCAAAGACAGTTTACACTAACTTGTTGGAAATTGAAAAGTTTGTTTTAGCAGTTGTTTTAACATTTAAGTGGTAAGACTATATATTTACATTTTTATCTCAAGCCGCTTGACTAAATTGTTATTATTTGTAAAGCGTTTCTACAATCTGCCTCTTTTTTGAGACCTTATTTTTAATTATATAGTTTAAAACCATCGATTTTTTAGTGTTGATTTTATATAAGCAAGTAGGTACAAGCTAAAAAGAAGTAAATTAAACTACTCGTCTTGTAGTACATGTATCCTTATGATATAATTAAATTTGATAAAAATGCATTGAGTAACATTATCGGAGGACAAATTCCCCCTGCACTCATGCTATCCAATGCATTTTTAACAAGTTTATTTATAGTATAGACATTTATAACTGTTTTCGATATTGATAGGTTTACACATGACCACAGGCTTTTCACAGAAATACTAAAATTTTTGTTTATTTATTTTGTAAAAGTCGGCAAAAGAAATGCAACATGTGGTTAATATATTTTAGTTTAAACATTCTATGAAAAGTCAATTATTATAATATAATCTGGTCATCTCCATAAGGCATATAATAATTAGTAAATTTTATGTGGAAAAAATTTAGGCTAATGGTGGGCCATTTTAAATGTTTTGGAGTGAATTTAATGTTTGGAATTTATGGTAAAAATTTAATAAAGCGTTTTTATTTTCTTCCCCACCTACTTTTTTTCATTTTTTACATTTATACAGAAATTGGGAGAAAAAACAGATGCAAAATGGCACCATCAAACATCAACAAAGAAATCATGTTAGCCTGTGTTCTAGTTGTGATGTTATCCACTGTTGGTAAGCACTTTCACATTTCTTAGAAGGGGAAGTCTCACTTCATGACAAGTTATGATTAAATGCTGGGCATTAGTAAAATATGGCAGCATAAAATAATTATTTTTGAATTAAATTTTATCAGAAATCCCAGAGTTTATGTAAAACAAAGGTTTCTACTTTGGTTCTACTATGTCATGAAGTGTGACTTCCCCTTAAAAGTATTGTGATTTTTTTTTTTAATATTTTAAAATTAAAATCGTGCACTTTCCATTGAAAACAATGCTAACTAATGCATTTTTGCCACAATAATTTCTGCTGCACAGGATTCACCATGGATTGCACTACAACAGAAGAAGAGCAAATGTGCCAGACCAATTGCCAGTCCAAGGGCTTCAATTATGGCAGGTGTGATTACAGCGATTGCACCTGTTATGGCCGGGCCAGTCGACCTAATGGTGGCGCATTGGTCAATGTTAATGGACCCATGGATGGTTCTCTGTTGACCCGTCAACGACCTGTTGCTGTACTCCCAATCAATACAATACCTCCGACCGGATCCTCGACATCATCGGGGAAGAAGAAGCCCTTGGTTTGTTCTTCATCCATTCAACCTAAGAATGAAAAAGCCATCTCTAGCTATGATGAATGTTTGTCTTGGTGCCAACAGTCCTCACTGGACATCTACATTGTTTTGGACAATCTCTGCTGTTGCCAAAGAACCTAAGCTTTAATGATTGGGTAGTTGTCATTTATTTTAGCTTAAAGGGACAGTCCCACTTTGGGACAAATTAATCTTAAAATTAAAGTTATTAATAATAAAGAAGGGCAGTCTTATTAATAATTGCAGTTCACCTACCATATAATTCACAATTCACGATGCTACGAAAAATGAGGATAGTCCCCCACCCAGGCAGAATGGCGCTGCGTGCAAGGGGGATTCAAGTTGGCTTCACGTTATCGCTATGGAATCGTTATGCACATTCTCTGTTAGGCAAAAACTTCAATTTATTATTAGAAGGTGAGCATGCACAATTGTCAAAATAAATTCTAACATGGCTACGATCAATCATCGAGATTTTTGTCCACATTGGCATTAATCAAAATTAATAACTATTGAATGGTAATTAGAAGTTAAATTTCAATTTCTACACTCTTCTAGGCTCCTAAACTTTCCCCCTCTTTCCTGCAAATAATGCTTGAAGTAAGGTGGGACTGTCCCTAACCAAGCCCTTTCAGCTAGAATTTGTGTAACAGCATCCAGTATTACAGTTATTATTTGTAATTATATTTAAAGGACTTCCAGAATTCATAAGAATCGCAGAAGAACAATCCTATATGTTGTAAAGGGAGAGTACCCAAATTCAATTCAATTTCAAAAGGTTTGAATTTAATGCCAAAAATCTCTTTGGCCTCTAGTTTATCAAATTGATTGCTAGATGGCGCGCTCTGTATTATAAATACATTTTCGGCTGATGGCTTTCGGCGCGGCTGGCGGCTCCAAGTGGTCATTCGCTCGTTGCTTACCTCGAATGGCTCGCAGCTATAGAATGGATCAGTTTTAAAATGGTTCGGTGTTTGTAAAGACAAAGGCTGAAAGTGGATTTTATTAAGATGGATTTAACGCGATTTTGTGTTGATTTTATATAAAGGACAAGTATTTTATGAAATAGGAGCAATGGCTGATCAATTTAACGTAATATTCGGGCTACTTATTGGTGAGTGAATGTCTCATTTTTAAAATTTAAGTGCTGACTTTGACAAGCCGCGCTTGTACATCGGCTCTTTTGATACCGTGGATGGAAAGGGGGTTGCATGTCACTCTATTGTTCTTTTCATTTTTTTTTTTATTTTTTAATATTCTTGTGAAAACTACCAATCGTCATTTTTAATTGCATCGGTACATGCAATCATTGAATGATTTTAACTTGCCCGTTTAGAAATTTAAAAGGAACACCAATTGATAATCTTGATATTAAAAGTGCCCAGAAAAGTACCTGTACCCTTTTTAAAATTATTATAGATAGATTGTCACATAATTTTGAGAATAAACTTGGTGAAAAAAATGTGACAATTTTTTTACTACCGGTATTTCATGTGAACTTGAAGAGCTGAGACTTGTCTGAGATCTAAATCCATATGAGTCCATTGTTGAAAAGGAGATATTTACATAAAACTAGCTAAAGTGTTGTTCTATCCCCTAAATCAATAAAACTTAGGATAAGATAACAAAAAGTTGCTCATTTTGATGAAAAATACCAGAATCACAATGAACAAAATTTAATGGGTAGCCAAATTTGGGTATAGAGTGAAGGTCGACTCAAAACAAGTAGATTCCTTTGGAGAGAACCGAAATGTGAAGGTGCATTCCAAAGTGCATGTTTCTATATTAAAAATTTATCTGTAGAATTGTAAAATAACTAATTTTTATGCAATAAATCTCGATTTTCTTTAATCTCATTTTTCTCAAAACAAGAAATTTGGACTCTGGATCACTGGATGTAATTTTTGTGATCTCAGCTCTTCAACTGTTCTTTTGTGGACGTCACAAATTTTATTAAAAGATTTGTCCAAAATATTGTTATTCAATTTGTGGAAATTTGCTACATTAAACCATTCACACATGCTGAGAAATTTGTAGACTTTATATTTATAGAGAGCGAGAGAGAAATAATACGTGTAGGGTTTTTGGTGATTCGCCCAACGTTGGGATTCACCCTGTCTGGGGTGTGTAATTATGCCTGCATGTTTGTAAATGGCTCTCTTTGTGTGATTTGGGGTGTTTGACAATTTAAAATTGAATGAGCTAGGGTGTTGTAATATATGATATCAAGTGCATTTTATGGAACCAACATTAAAAATGATTGATGAAGTAATAAAAACGAAAAGATTACTAGTCTTGTAGGCCTATGTATATCCATCCATTTTAAATATGTAGAATTTGTTTGAATTACGAAAGAAGTACAGGCACTGCACATTTGTAAAAACTTATCTCAACTTATGTTGATAACAGGCTTCAGTAGGCTTATTATTGTTCCTAAATGGAGACTGTGCATGTGCATATTCTAGCAAAACAAATGTAATTGGCACGTGCAATGAGTCATTTTGGAACAACAATTTCGTTACCTAGACACAATGAACAGTCTAGTTTTTCTCTTAGGAAATTTTGACCAAGTTGAGGTATTTTTTGGCAATCGGCTGGCTAGGCCTATACCCTGTCCAACAAAAGATCGAACTGGAAGGTAACCAACCAGCGTTTGTTAGGCTTGCATTTCTTCTAGATTAGTTACTCTTAATTGTATGGATATCGCATAGGCTAGTTAAAGCCACACTGTCCTGTAGAAGTTTTTGTTCCAAAATGGGACTCAAAGCACGTGCCAATTACATTGGATTTGCTGGACTGTGCACGTGCAATGAGCCCCATTTTGGAACAAAAATTTCTACATGACAGTGCAGCTTTAAAGGGACAGTCCCACCTTACCTCAAGAGTTTTTTGCAAGAAAGAAGGAGGGGGGTGAAATAGCTATTGAAATCATTTTGAAACATGCCAATGTGAACAAAAATCTCGATGGTTTCTATATATGGTATAGCCATGTTAGAAGGCAATTGCGCATGCACACCCTCTTAGATGTGTAACAGAGATTGCTCATAACTATTCCATATAGCGATAGTGATGCCAAATTGAACCTCCTTCCCCCCTTTGCACGCAGCGCCATTCTGCCTTGGTGGGGGACTAGTATAAAAAAGGCGCCTATCATCTTTTTTGGAAACATCGTGATTTCTGAATTTCTAGTAGGTGTAAGTACTGCAGGTATTAATAAGACTGGTCTTCTTTATTATTAATAATCTTAATCATTTGTCACACAGTGGGACTGTCCCTTTAATGGACCTGATTGCATGGTGCAAATCGGTGCTTGGTGCAATTTTGTTTAAAAGGGTAGGCTCCTTTACGTTTTTTCCCCCATTCTCAAGTTGATCATTAAATACGTAACCCAACATGATAAATGACATTTGTATTGGATGAAGTAGGCCTACAATGTGAATTGGATGCTTCAACATATTTATCCAAACTGGGCAAACAGTCCTAAAATTGATTTTGTGGAAAAGTATGAGTATGAACTTTGTGGACGTGGTCCCGTGTGATGCTGGCTTGCAATGAATGAAGACTAAAGTGACCAATGTCCTCATAGGCTCTTGTTAAATTGAATCATTCTACCCTTTACTTTCTCTCTTTAAAAAAATCTATATAATAGGCCTAAACTGTGTGTAGACCTTGTTTTATTTTTTGTGACTGTAGGCCTACTAGCTGCAATTCTAGCGAAACTAGTTTTATTCTAGTCTAATTTATCACTTATGGGATTAGATAAGAAAATTAATATTGCAAACTTAAATCATCTTTTTTTTAATTTTTATTTGGACTGTAGTCATCTGCCTCCACCTAAAAGGAAGACAATTTTGCACTTGAAAGTCCTGTTTTTTTAACGAGGAATTTTGAGTTCTTTTAAGAAAAAAAAATTGTCCCCTATTCCCCCCCCCCCTTCCCCCCACTTCCCTCCGCAGAAAGTTAAAAAAATGTGGTGTCGCTGGCCAGCATGATACGATAACTTTCTATTTTCATTTAACTAGTTTAATAACCCTTTGTTACAGATGTATAGTGAAAATTATTTGGGAATTATTTTTTAAATCTAGAAAAGTGGGTGTTGGGAGTGGACAAAAATACATCAGGTATCATGAGTAGGTCTACGTTATTTTTGGCAAAGCTGGATTGATTAATTTAAATGAGAAATGAAAAAGTAAATGAAATTTGATCTAAACTAGAAAATTAAAGTAAATGTCTGAAAGGTTTGGTCTACCACCGGTAGTACTACTAGGCCTATGTTACAATTGGAAATCTATACGAATAATTAAAGAGCTGAGATCAAAAACCACATTGAGTCTAGATTTATTGTTTTGTGAAAAGTGTGTTTGAAAAAAAAATCACGATTTATTGCATAAAAATTAGATACATGTATTTTAAAATTTTGAGCTTAATTTTTAAAATAGAAACAAGTTTGTGCTTTGGGATGAATCTTCACTTGATTCCTCTAAGGCAATTATTTGTTTTGAGTCCTCCATAATCCTATACATGTACCCAAACTTGTGTATTTAATACCCAAAATTTTCTACATTGTGATTCTGGCATTTTTCACCATCACTGGTCCGAAGGAGAAATTTTTTCCTATATCTTACTCCAACTTTTTATTGACTTAGCAGATAGAACAACACTTTATCTACAACTTTATGTAAATATCTTATAATTTTCAGAAAAAAATTGGCTCATGTTGTTTTTTCTCATCTCTTCAATTTATTTCATAGTAGTGTATATAGGCCTGTTTGGAATTATTGTTTTTATATTTAATTTTTTTGTTAATTGCAGGTGTGATGTGTAAGCTGATCACTGGTCAGGATACGTTTTATTTTAATGTCCAACCGAAGAGCCAGACAGTCTTGAGTGGGGAAGGTGTAACTTTGGAGTGCAATGTTTCCGACGTGAAATCCATAATATTCTCTTGGACACTCAGTGGTCAGCCTCTGGTGGACACTACCAGGAGGTTCCAAAACGGCAGCAACCTCGTGATCACCAGGGCGGACAGGGTCAGGGATTCTGGGGAATTCCAGTGCGTCGCCACCAATTCGTCCACGGCGTTTTCACTGACCAGTCTGCCCGCCACGCTGGACATTATGTGTGAGTAAAATATTCATTTTCTCTAGGGTATAGACACCTATTGACCAACATATAGGGCCTATCAAGGTCAGTCATGACCACCAAGACATTGCTGATACGAAACGTAGCCTAATGGGTCTTAAATGTCCTATGTCTATGTTTCCAATTTTTTATATTAATTATTCCTTTACCGTAGGCCTATTTGATCTATCTTTGACCCATTAATTTTATCTTTAATTCCGTTATTGGGATAAATTAAAATAGGGGTCAATTTCCCTGTTTTTGAACTCGTTGAACTCGCCCTTTAAGACCTACCGGTATAGGTCTAACCAGGCATAGTAATACATAGTATAAATACTAGTAAATACATAGTAAAATCCACCGGAATTCCCCCCCTTGACATCTAAAATACATTGTAAAATTCCACCGGGCTCCCCCCCCCCCTAACAGCAGGTCTTAAATGCGCCTATGTAACCAGGAAATGCCTTTTATAACTTAAAATCTTCAGTTTTTGAACGAATAATCGTGTACTTTATGGACCTGCCTTCTGGTTGTTCAGATTTCTTGTGACGTAGTGACTTATTTTTAAGCTGCATTTGTTAAGAGGCAGGACCATAAAATACAACATAACATTTTGCTCATAGGTGTAATAGGCCTCCGAATATTGTACGCGAGCGCCACCTAGTTTGTAAGTCGTAATGTCGATGATGCAATACCGCGATCTGA
>JAQIXP010002106.1:0-16009 GCA_034700285.1 Proteroiulus fuscus | reverse complement strand
AGCAGCACAAACGACAGGATTCGGGCACAAAACAGCACAAACGTAGCACTAACCAATAGTGAAGAAATTTTGAAATTCGGAGATGGTGGGGGGCTCGCGTAAACTTAGCCCCCTATAAAAAAGTTTGAATATCTCGAAAACCAAACCAGCACAAACGATAGGATTTGGGCACAAAACAGCACAAACTTAGAACTAACGTTTGACACCAAAATTTCGAAAATCGGGGTTGGTGGAGGGGCCAACTTTACGAACCTTAGAAAACAAACATTAATATTCAGGTCCAGCTTAATAAAAGAAAATTTGTATCAACTCACATTAATGAGTTTCCTCCACTTCCTCCTGGTATGCTACCACATTTTTCAGGTGTAGAATTTCCTTTGAGCAGATCATGTTTCTTAGTTTGAGTGTTTGTTTTTTGCATTCCATGTTGAAATATGAACTCAAACTGAGAGCAAAGATGTTCAATGGTTTGGTCCCCATCTGTGGCAAGTTCTGTTCTTCCTCCAAATCGTGTTTGACACTGAAATATACAACACAATATCAGTTTGGAAAATCTTTATGTATACGTTATTGACAAGATTGCATATATCAGTAGCACCTGGAACCAGGATACAGAATATCTGATGATATACAACACGAGACCTAACACCTTGGGGCCGATTGGAAGAGAGGACATAAAGGCAACAGGAAACTCGTAGGCTAACTCTGGCCAAAACTCAAGAAATGTTATTACTGGATCATACAATATCTGGTGTTGGAAGTTGTGTGTTGAACCCAAGAGGGTCTCAAAACCACAATATATGGAAGTAGCCCTCACAGAAATCAATCCAAAGTCCTATATCAATTTAGAAGTCAGAATCCAGAAGAAGTAAGTACTGCAGTCTGAATTCATGACAACAGGATCTTAATACAGCTAATATCACCAGATATTAGGAACATTAGAGTTTGTTTTCACTGAGGTGCTTGGTGACTGGGACTCACAAGCATTATGATCCATCGTTTAAATGGACTGTCATTAAGTGAAAAGTTTCCAGAAGGTTTTAACAGCAGAGCTTGGGACATTTTGGGCAGGAAATTTTAGTGTATATCAAATAATTGTATTTCTCACACATCCACCAACTGTCAAAAACTAAGAAGATTATAGGAGTAAGAAATCAACTTAAAATGACTATTTTAAAAAAAAATGACTATTTTCAATAAAAATGGCCATTTCCTAAAAAAATGACCATTTCCCCCTCTTTTGTAGGCAAATTAAATATGAGGGGATAATAGTTATAAACTTGTCTGTCAAGAAATGGGAGAGGGGAACATTTGGACAATTAAAACATTTGGCAGCCAACATGAAAACCCAGAAAGTTGATGTTTGTACAACATTATCATGTAGCCAAATCTGCAATAAGGGGAAAATCAATATCTCCCCATGAGATACAAAACCCTTGTTGACAGAAAACTATAATTAATGGGGGTGGCCAATGATACAATAAAAATATAAAAATTATCAGTTTATTAGATAAATACACAAAAATCTAATAAAACCACTAAATCCCAAGGATATAATGGACAAAGTTAGCCTAAGATAATTGCCAATTGTAGGAACCCTCAAAGTAGGAACCCTTAATCCCATCAGTAAAGCTTATAAGGAAGCTAACTTTTTCCTCAGATAGGAAAACCCATGATGAAGACTTAATCCCACCTTAAAATGTTATTACTTTCTATTAAAATTAATTAATATTTTGTGGAATAGGGAAACCCAGGTCACGTGATACCAACAGTTCCAATATAAGGCGTGCCACCAAATAACCAGCAGTCCAATTCCATTATGGTAAACCAAACCACCCACAACTAAGAAATATACTGGACTTTTGGAACATGCACGGGACTACACTTTATGGGGTGACTTGATTTCATTAGGGAGGAATCACAAATTTAGCTAGGATATTTGATCATTAATGTGGTATTTAAAAAAGATAATTTTGTTGTGTTTTGAAGCTATTGTACTTAAATTTCATAAATAAATGGCTGGTTGCCTCACAATTGGTTTTTTTAGGGCATTGCATTGGATTGAATGTTTTACTGGGACCTTAATTTAAAGGATTAGGACCAGCACCAAAGGACCCAGCACCCTACCATCTTAGAATTGGACCAAACTTGGTACTCTATTCCATATTGTAAAGTAAACAACAAAACTTTTTTGTTAGAATGAGTGACAGGGTCAAAAGTTATGACGTGGTCAAAGTTTGGGTTACCCAGTGACCTGTGTGACTTCAATAATTAATAACTCTGTCACTAATTGAGCTACAGACTAATGCATGAAGTAATTTTTTTGAAAATTTAATAAGGATTTAAAATATAAAATAAAACTGCTACATTTATTATATAGTAACAGGAAATATTCAAGGTAAAAAGTTGGACCTCTTGGATGAGGTCAATACACTTAAATTAAAAACCAAAAAAATTAATATGGTAAGGTAAAGGTATTGACTAACCATACGCAAAAATTCAGAGATGTAACTTTTTTTGTTTTTTAGATAAGTATACAAATGTTGATCCTCTCCCATAGCAAAGCATGTACATTTATTTTCATATGGTAGAAAGTAGCATATTTCTTAAATATTAACAATACTTTTAACCATGGATAGCATATTTTTCTCTGATCTTTCAACCACACAAATTTATAAAATTTTAATCATTATTTGTTATAAAAATAAGAAGTTCAATTTTGGTAAGCATGAATCATTAAAAAAGTTGCATTATAACGCTATGATTTTAGGCCTCATAAAATTACTATTTTTAAACACCATTAAATTATTGTATTAGGTTGTGTTATTCCTTCTTATAGTAATCCACTGGCGGCTCCAACGGGGGTACAAGGGGTAAAGCTGTACCCCCTGTCCAGTACTTTGGGGGGTGCCAAATCAGGAAATCAGGTGGGTGGGGGTAGGGGGTTAGTGAAACCTAGCTGTGCTGTCAGGGGTGCAAACTTTGAGGAGATTAAAAATCGCTCCTTGGATGTCAAATCGCTTCAATGTTATCCATAGAGATATCTATGGTGTTATTCCAGCAAAAAAAAACCTGCAGAAAAGTTTAATATTTTTGTAATTGATCTGCAAGTTGAAATTGCAGAAAAACTAAGTCTACATTTCTGAACGTTTATAAAGCAAAATCCTACGTTGTGCAGATTTTTTATGCTGAAAATGTAGTTTTCTTCTACAGCTTATTTGCTTTTTTCAAGTTTTCTGTATCGTTTGAACAAAATTTCTGCATTCTACTGATGCAGAAAAACTGTTTCAGAAAACAGCATATTTTCTAAACAAATTATGGTAATTTTCTTTCATAAATGTACAGAAATGCAGGCTTCAGTTATAGTTTTTTCAACAATCTAACCCTTTCATGCCTGACGGTACTACTACGTACCACTAATAAAAAAATTCAAGAAAAAGTCAATTCTTCATTTGAAGCTTCAAAAACCTGCTGGTACTCATCAGTAAGCCTACCGTTAAAGCTATGTTTTAAATATTGCATTTTAAGGCACTCTACCTTATGGACTTAAAGGCATCCAATAATAGTCACAAATTTGTTTTTTGTGTTAAGCAACGTGTGTTGAGAATTTGGGAATTTTTTTAATAATCCTACGATACCAAATTGATTTTGTGTCAGCATATATTTGGAAAGTATATAGGTAAGTTAATAATTTTATATTATTTATGTATTTAAAACATGCAAAAAGAAAGTATGCATTAAAAACAAGAATGAAAGAGCTGAAAAACCAAAAACGAATTTTGAAAAGAATTCAAAAAAAGACAAAGAAGCGGCAAAAAAAATTAAATTGAAACGTGGAGAATCGGACTTTCGAATCAGTAATGAAAGCATTTTGGCCGTAAAGTGGATGGACAAAAGATTAGTTTATGTTCTCTCCAATTTTCATGGAACTGAAAAAGTTGAAGTACAGCGAACTGAAAGAGATGGTTCAAAACAACCAGTCAGCTGCCCCGTTGCTATCCGCTGATTATAATAAAGAAATGGGAGGTGTGGACAAACATGACATGCTTCGATCCTTATACCTGCTGGACCGAAAAGGAATAAAATGGTGGCATCGCCCTGTTCTTTGGGTTGATTGAAATAGCTGTAGTAAACTCTTACATAATCTACATCAAAGAAAAGGAGCACATACCACTACTGGAATATCGAAGGGGAATTGTTCAAAGCTTATTTACCTTAGCTTCAGGAATTAAAATTTCAAAATGAAGTTTAACCCTGACACCACCTCAGGAAGGACCAAGTAAAATAAGAAGAGGATTTTCCGTATCTGATGATATTCGCTTACAAAATGTTGGGGCACACATGGTCATATTTACTGATCAACGCGGACGATGTGAATGGTGCTCCTTACAGCACATCCAGGCTAAACCAACAAACAAATGTACAGCTTGCAATGTTTTCCTCTGTTGCAATCAAAGTAAGAATTGCTTTTATAATTACCACTCAAAAAAAGCATAATTAATTTCAAAATGTTGGCCATAAATCATATAAGGAGAAAATATAGTATATTAATAATTTTTAACAATTTATTGTGAAGATAACATAACGCCTGTCGGTACTTTTGCGTACCGGAAACAAAAAATTTGCATAATCCAAAAAAATTTTATGGTAGTTCATTTAATGTATTTTGATACCAATTTGCTAATAAAAATGTGATAAAAGTTACTTTAACCATTTGAATTTGTTCCTGGGCATGAAAAAGCTAAGGGCATAAATTATACCTGCAAAAAAATTCGAATTTTCTGCAGGCAGTTTTAGCCAGGATTAGGGCTTCACACAGGGAAGGCAGGGAGGGGTATTGAAAGGAAGCCCACGTCGCCCCCTCCCCCCTCCCCTGAAATTTTCAAACTAATGATAAAATGGCAAATAGGCACTTTTGGTGATTTTTTAGCCCACTTTTGAATGGTTTTGAGCAAAAAATCGCCTCTGGCGCCATTTTTATAGATGTTTGCAATTATGTACAAAACCTTCAAATTTTCACCAGTGTCCCGAATTTTGAAACAAAATTTTTGGTCGGGTTCACCCCAGAAATGGATTTATATGTGCGGCCCTGGTTGGGATCATTGGGGCGCCCGCTGCCCTCTCAGTACCCCCTGTTCAAAAAACCTAGAACCACCAGTGTAGTAATCCAATAGATAAATGGTAATATGACAGCTCAGGAGCTATGTGAAGAGAGCCCTAAAGTGATTGCGCTCACCTAAACAATCATTGGGTTAAATTAGGCTACTAATGGGCCATTTGGGCCAACGACTATTTTTTGTTCACTCTCCCCATGTATGCCATTTACCAAAATTATCATTTTTTGCCTCTTAACAATTTTTTCTGGACAACAATTATATAATAGTGAAAATAGACATATAGCTTCACATTTAGGCCTATGTAACAAATTAAAAAGGCACAGGTACAATTATAGCCTTATTGAATTTCTTGTTTTTGCAAGTGATCAAGATTAATTATAATAACATCTCCAAATATGTGAGTGCAAAATCTTTGCCATCTAACCTTCAATTGTAACTAAAAATATATAACTTCATTGGGGTAATGTGACTACAGTGAAAGCTTTTTGTAATATGATAATGTTTATTATCACAACATTGTAGGATACATTTAGCCAGTAGACAAAATAATTGACCAGTCAAAAAATATTTAGCCATGACAAAGAAGAACTTGTTCATTATATTTTTTAGTTGTGTCTTAAGTGCATTCTTAACTTAATATCAGGATAAAACTTCCTTAAATTAGCAAGGAAATTTATGCAGTATGGTTAAAGTGGGAATTATTTGGAATTTTCTTGGAGACATTAAAAAGACTCAAAAGCAAACATTCCTCTCAGCAGTTCAGTCATGTAAGGATTCAGTTTTTCATCCAAATGGTGAAGTGAAAAGTTTTGATGATCCTGTGTGGAGCAGTTTAGTGGAAGCATTAGAAAATGAAAGGATTAGCCTACAGAAAAATGGTGCCGCACTCAAGTATTTGAAGATCGACGTGGTACAACTTCTGTCACAACTGCCTCAGAAGTCATCAAAAGTAAGTTAAATTAATTAATTCATTTTTGGTTTTGCTAAGTTTTTTGTCTGCAAATTTGGAAAATTATGTATGCAAATGAGGACAATTGTGACTGCAATTTTGTACAATTTTGTCTGCAAATTTGGACAATTTTTACTGCTAATTTGAACAATTTTGTCTGCATATTTATACAATTTTCACAGCTAATTTTAACTAACAATTTTGACTGTAAATTTGGTCAATTTTGACTGCAATTAAGACAATTTTGTTTGCAAATTTTTGGCAATTTTCGTAGCTAATTTTAACCAGTTTTGACTGCAAATTTGGACAATTTTAACAGCAATTTTTGCCAATTTTGACTGTAAATGTGAATAACTTTTGTCATAAAATTTGAACAGTTTTGACTACAAATTTGGATAATTTTGTGTGCACATTAGGACAATTTTGACTGCAAATTAAGGCAATTTTGACTGCAACTTTAAACAATTTTTTCTGCAAATTGGGCAATTTTCACCGCTAATAAGGACAATTTTGACTATTAATTTGGACAATAATGACGGCAAATGGAGGGCTAATGGAGACAATTTTGAACAATTTGGACTGCAAATTTAAACAATTTTGTAGGCATATTTAGACAATTTTCACAACTCATTTGGACCATTTTGAGTGTAAATTATAGTTGGTTTTAATGTTCAAACCAATTGTAGAAATAACTGTAATAACTGTAAAGGAATGATCCTGATATTCATGGATCAATAGCATTCTAGTAAGTTAATGTGGTGATGGTATAAAGACATTTTAAGTATTTAATCCACATACAAATAATCTTTATAATATTTAAATAGTTAGTTCAGCTTTTTCCTTTACATTATTATTGTATCAAACAGTTCACTTTCTGAGATGTTGCATGCAGTCAATGCTGTTTTAAGAAATGATTCAAGCTTAACAAACTGTTTGACATTTCCTTAAAGGTATTATCTCCGAGGTGCAATAGAAGAAATATATGATCATTATGTTTCTTACCTTCATCACAGAGATGGAAAATGGCAAAAAGCTGATGACCTGTGCAACAAAGTTGAGCCACAAATTAAACCTGGGATGACGATTTCACTCACAATGCTGCTGTATTCTCAGTAACATGTGCTTGGGTTCCTGCTCAAAATGAAATTTCTTCCACTTATTTATTTTTGTGCATTTGTTACCATGTTTAATTGTGAATTTTGTTTTATTAAAGTATAATAATTATTATTTACAGCTTACGAAAGTTAATTTGCAATTGTGCAAAATGTAAGTTACATTTAAGATACAAATAAAAATTAAAGTATAACACACCATTATCATGTTATAGATGTGTTATAGACTATGTTACTGACAAACGATGTCAGCAGATGGCGATAGTGAGGAATAGGAAAAAATCCGCCATTTTAGGTGGGATCCTTTATGCAGCTATTCAATGTGCAAAAAAATAAAAAAAATCCTACTTAGCAATTAAATGAGTGATTACTTTAAAAATGCCAAAATTAGCTAAACAATGCCTGCAGACATTGAACAGGAGAAATATTTGCCGATTACAAATTCTTTGGGTAATTAAAATGTGGACTTTTAACTCGGTTGCCATAGGCAACCATAGGCAGTCCAGGGTGAGTATCCCATTAGTAATGGCGGAAAATATTGTCTTAATTGAATATGGCGTCCCCCTGCAATAACGAAATGGCATGGTCTATTGCTGCCCAGTGTGGCCAAAAGTTAGTTTAGGTGAGCCCAACCATTCTTTGTGCTGATGTGAAGAGAGCCCAAAAATTTCAAGTGCTGATAACTGTTGTAGATTACATAGTGGAAAGAAAATAATCATGGGCCCAAATAGCCCATTGGTAGCCTACTTCAGCCCAATGATTGTTTAGGTGAGCCCAATCATTTTTTGTGCTGATGTGAAGAGAGCCCAAAAATTTCAAGTGCTGATAACTTGTGTAGATTACATAGTGGATGGAAAATAATCATGGGCCCAAATGCCTCATTGGTAGCCTAATTTAGCCCAATGATTGTTTAGGTGAGCCAAATCATTTTTTGTGCTGATGTGAAGAGAGCCCAAAAATTTCAAGTGCTGATAACTTGCGTAGACTACATAGTGGACAGAAAATAAACATGGGCCCAAATGGCCCATTGGTGGAATAATTAAGCCCAATGATTGTTTAGGCAAGCCCAATCACTTTAGGGCTCTCTTCACATTAGCCCACTCTGGCATTACAGGTTCTAATTCCTGTTTAAACAGCTGCATAGTATAAACATTTCAATTGAAATTAGTCATATGCCTATCATTCTTAATGGACTTGAGTATATATACTGATACAATGCCGTGTTGTGTACCATTAGAGTTATAAAGTCAAATTCAATAGTTTATCAACTCATACAGAAAAGTTTAACATAAAGTTAAATATTAATAATTCTCATACACTATTTAAAAATTTTTTAATCAATTTGAAAAACTAATTTTAGGACTTTAGGACTGTGCCATGAGTAAGTATGTAAAAAAAGAACTGAAAATACCAAGTGATGATGACAAATATATCTTGTCTTTGAGAACCAGCATACCTGTAAACAAAATACTGAATATCTGTTTACACCATGAGCAGCTTTATCTGAAACAATTATCTAACCAATAGAAGAAGTGCTGCAATCGATTTAATGCTCATAAAACTGTGTGTACTAAGAACCTGAAAGTTGTTGAAGTTAATCTTTTTGAGAAAATCAAAAGTAAAGCTTCTACTGCTGTGCCAGGAGAAAAACTTTGTATTGACTGTTACATATCTTCATGCGATGATGATTCTAAAAAGCAATCTGACTTATGTCCACCAGCTATCTTACAAAGGCAGGCTCATAAATAGAAGCAAGTAAATCACGAGGCAAGATCCATCATTTGAACCAATTGTCAAATAATCCTCTAGTCAAGATTCTGATGATGATGCTATGGAGGTAGAAATTAGCACCATGACCACAAATGCTGTTTTGGAATTACTGGATGTGACACCAATAAGAAATAAAGGCCTAACCATCTCCCAGAAGATTGCAAAATCCAGTACTTAGTTGGAAGGTGCCAGCAAAAGTTTTAAGAGAAAGTTGAAAGAAAGCTTTGAAGTGACTTTGCCACCAATAGAATTATAACTGAATCCCGATTATGTAAGAATGAAGCTTGCAGATGTTGAAAGATATAAAGAATTGATAAACAAATTAAAAGGAAAGAGTTACTCACCTGGATGCTTTTATGCATTAAAACTACAAATTTTAACTCTTTCTCCCTTTGGCATAAAGCGTACTCAGAATGAGTTTGGTGCATCCAATTATCTGGTAAAGCAAAGTAGGAAGCTGAAGAAAAAGGCCGGAATTTTAGGACAGCCTGAAAGTGTTTCAAAGGGTAGTGATAACTTCTGACATTAAAGCGTGCATTAATTATGAAGGTGTATGAGAGTGACGAGTTTAGTAGAATTACTCCAGGAACAAAGCAATATACAAGTGTTTGAGATAAAGACTCAGGAGTAAAGGTTCATTTACAAAATCAGTTAACATTAACCTTAAAGAACTCTATGCAAAGTACAAGGAAGAAGGGAATCCTCATGCTGTATTTTCAACAGTTGCATCACTTTGGCCTGAATATTTCAAACTTGCTGGTTCAAAAAGACACCCAGTGTATGTGTTTGCATTTATCATCGAAATCCTTAATTGATGGTATCTGCATTAATTGATTGCAACAGCAATCACAATGAAAACTTTATTAAGCAAGACTAACTGTGATGTGACTTCTAAAGCTTGTATGATGAAAACATGTAAAAACTGTCCTGGGAAAGAAGAAATTATATATGATGCCAAGCTGCAAACCATCCATGATACTCAAGAAGAGGTGCAATATAAACAGTGGGTATTAGTTGACAAAACCGAAGCCCTGACGGTAACTGACACATGTGATGTTTTTGTTGAAAACTTGCAAAGAAGTTGAAGGAGTTAACATGGCATCACTATACTACCAAAAGCCAGTCAAGCTACTTGAAATCACTGAAAGATAAGTTGCCAAACAAGGAAATTATTGTTCAAGGTGATTTTGCCAAGAACTATTCTGTTGTGATACAAGATAAAGCTCAGGGATTCCTTAGGGATACTTCACAAGCAACACTGCATCCTTTTGTAGCTTATTTCTGAGCCAATGATGGTAGCCTAAAGCATGCAAACTTTTGCATGATCAGTGATACTACAGTACATTATACTTCACCGTGTACTCTTTTCACTGCAAATTAATTCAAGAAATAAGTCTTACTAGTAACCCTTATGTGAATAAGACACACTATGTTACAGACGTTTGTGCTGGTCAATACAAAAACAGATATAATTTCATCAATATTTGCCAATACAAAGATGACTACGAAATTGAATGTGAATATAATTTGTTTTCAACCTTACATAGGAAGGGAACATGTGATGGTATTGGAATACCATCGCCTGCAGCGTAATATTAATAGCCAGATACTTAGGCCCTACTCCACAAGATATGTTCACATTCTGCCAAACTGCATTTCCAAACATCTCATTCAGTTTTGTCCCTGATGATCAAATAACTGCCACCTGCCAGTGACTGAGTTATTAATTATTAAAGTTACTTAGGTCACCAGGTGAGAGAAACTTTGACCTTGTCGTAACTTTGACCCCATAACTCAATCTAACAAAAAAATTTATAGTGTTTAACTTTACAGAATAAAAGAGAATACCAAGTTTGGTCCAATTCTGAGATAGTAGTGTGTTTTGGGTTGGGTGATTTGTCCTGGAATGACTCAATAGCCACTTAACATACTTAAAGGGGTAGCTTAACTTCATGAGAAGTGCTTTTAAAATGAAAGATCACATGAAGGTAATATGGAAAGGTGACAGTAAAATGTGGAAAATATTTACCAATAGTTATTAAATAATAATTTACTGAAAATCATGTATGGCGTTATTTTCCTTACAGCGTGAATGGCGAGAAATGTGGAACTATGATTTTGCTGGCTTATTTAGCACCCTCTATAAGTGAATGGCACATTTTTGGCTTCACTATAGTTCAATGCGCTAGGTAGTTAGATTCCCAACATGCAATTGTATGCAAATAAAAAGAATAAAATCATGCATTCTAATTACTACGTCATTTGTACCATTCAACTGCTTTTTAAGCACAAGGGTTACACAAGCATTTTGTATAGAAATTTGCATATTATTGCCTGTGCCCCCCTCATCCTCAACTGGTTCTAAATTAGAAGAAAATATTGTGTATTCGAATTAACCTCATGATTATCTCCATATTGTGCAAAATATTTAGCATTGATATTGAAAAGTCCCAGAACAAAGATTATCAAAAACAATAATTAAATGGTGAGAAAAATTATTTTTAAAGCTTTGCATCATAGTTACTTGTACTCTCGCTAGAGGGGACCTGGGCAAAATGGAAGATTGCAAGAAATTTTATTTTGTACCAAATCGTTATCCTTAGCTGCCCATATTTTAATACTGGTACATTTTAAAATAATGTAATAGCATTTTTTGATATAACAGTAGTGTGCTCACTCATTTGAAAAGCACTTGTCCTGAAGTTAAACTTTCCCTTTAAATAATTCAGCATCAAAGGTTAACAATTACATTTTAAATAAGAAAGAATAAGTTCATTATAAAAAATTCTATCAATTGAGACATACCTTCTTAACTGCATCCAACAGAGAAGAAATTAGCTGTTGTGGTGTGTTATTCTCACTGTTATCCAATTCTGGAAATAGATATAATATAATATTACTACTAATAAAAACTCCTAATAAATCATACTTAGTCTTTTGAACTACCTTACTGCTCTACCCTCACCCGATATATTGAAATTAAAATAATAAACTTAATTTTTGGTTTGCCAGCTGAATGCCTCATTTGCAAATAGAAGAGTAACCAGTATGAACACTATCATTACAGGACCAAGGCAAGTAACACATTTCTCAATTTGAGGTACTTTTATTCATTTTGCAACCTGCTTTTGAGACAATGCTTACTATCATAATTCACAACAGCTTGCACCAGAAATCAGCAGATTTCCATGAGCAGCAATTAAGACAACTTTCTACTAAATTAATTCTGTTCAAAGGCCAATAAATAATTAACACTTGGCTGATATGAGTATTCATATCCTTTTAATAAAGTATATAAGAATAAAGAATGAAACAGAACAATAGATATAAATTACTGTTTTAAGAAGCTGGCTTTTACATTAATTGAAGTTGTTCTTAGGTCTTAATAGATGCATTTCTTTTAATAACTATAGCCATTCTAAGGCTGTCATACTTTCTCTTGATGAGAGCCCTATTAAATTTCCACTGCTCCTCAATTGGTTGCACCTGTATTGGCCAGATCCTATTATAACTGTTGTTTAACTTAATAGTCAGTCTGCAGATAAACTTGACAGTAATCATCATTGCATTTTATGCAAATAACAATGTGCTAATTATACTAATACGATTTTATTTAGGAATACTGAATCACATTTGTTAATTCTCCAGTGCAAACATGCTTATTTTAGTGGCATGAGGCAGGTTTTCTTGCTAAGGAAAGCTGCTTGAAAACATCACTTGGTCCAGAAGCCTGGACACTTAACTCTTTACCATCACATCAACAATATCATAACTTAGTTGTGGTAATCCTAATTACAATTGACAGTAAGCCATGAATTGAATTTGCGAGTTAAGTTATAAAAAAGCAAAACGGCCACGAACGATAAATCTCAGAAGTTCTATCAATGAGGTCTTTACACTTGAACATTATATTGCCTAATTCTAAAAGAGGGTAATGTAAACTGATTCAGAATTTTATCATTTTGAGAGAAATTCTTAATCTAGAAGTAAGCATGAGTGGTAAAGACTATTTATAAACGAGACCACTGAGCTCGAATTTATGCTGATATTACTCACTCAGTGGGCTTGCATTTTAGAGGCAAAGACCTTGTGCAAAAACACATTTGTGTTGTAACACTTTGAATTCCATTATTTGTCAAGATTAATATTAAATTGATTGGTACCATTTTGATACCATTTGTACTAATTAGTTAAAAGTCAAATTGTTCTAATGCTAAGCAAGTGAAAAATATAATTCCTGGGTGAACTGAATATTGGTTCACATAACCCTTTAGCAAAGTAAAGTTAAATCCATCTGATTGTTGATAATTTATATTCAGAGTATGTATACTAATTAATTGTTGTTGACAATTACTAAAGTTTATTTTGGTGAATTTGGATTTGTCGCTTAATAAAAACTTATTTAATTAATCTTAATTTCGGCTAGTTAATTCCTACTAGAATCAAGGAGTTACAAACTTGTGGTTAAGCTACAACAATAAACATTGGTTGTAATTATGGTTGCACTTGCTACCCATCTAAATACCCAAACCATGTCTAAATCCTTAGATATTGAATTTTTCAGTCATTTTTGACAGTGGTCCATTTCCTGTGGGTTATATTGTTCCAATAACTGTTTTTACTAATACAGAAGTGCATTTTCTTACTCTGCCTACAGCACCTAGACACCTATTCTATGATGTCCATATTTCACATGAAAATGGCCAAGTATATTCTATTAGTTAAAAGGGATTTTTGGGTTTGTGAGCAAATTAGAACAAAAAAAACATGGACGAAGAAGATAACGCATAGATCAGACTTACATTTTAATTGTAACTGAACTGTGTGAATTGAATAAATATTAAATGTTATTTCTTAAATCAAACAATTTGTCTCCTATTACTAAAAATGGTCTTTATTGACCAATAATCCAGGTGGACTGAAATTATCTCACATTTTGAATTGCCCACACTATAACAGGTAGTTGGGAAAATAATATGCACTAACAAGTAATTGCTATATGTTAATCAGGGGGAATTAACAGGTGATTTTCAACATGGTTAAGCAGGTGTATTTGTGTGAATTTTTACACCCATATATAGGTAAGTCTGCTCACTAGCCTGACTGCACACTACAAAACGTTAATTACGATTAATCATTCTAAAATATCATTAACAAAAAATGAACAAAATTATGTAAGTAAACCAAAAAGAGAAATTTATATTCTTATAAAAATACCGATTAAGCTGCAATGTTGAATAGTTACCTTAAATGACAGTAATGACAATCTCAGCATAGAACAGCCACTTACCATATCATGTAATCAGTAATGCTATTCTTAGCTTTTGGTGTCAGTAAAATGTAATTTATCTCATAGTGAATAGTTTAAAATGCCTCATATCTGCCATACTTTAAACCACTACAACAGAATAATTTAACAACATGGGGGTAAGTACATTTGCAAAAGAAGAAAGCATGCAATAAAAATATTAAATTATGCAACTGAAATTTAAAACCTTTCACTTGTGCAGAGTATGATTAATTGTATCTCAATTAATTAACTTTGTCAATAATATCAAATATTTGGTCAATCGGTGTTCATTAGAAAAAACACACTAGTGGTAACATGCTCGCCTGGCATTCAGGAAACCTTTTTTCTACTCCCAAGGCTGGCTGCCTTGACCATGGTTTTCGTGGTTTCCATAGCCATTATAGATGAATGTTGGGGCAGTACCTATAAGTTAGCCACGACAACACATACCCCCACCCGCCTCACATAACGGGCATTAAGAGCCATGCCTGCTTGTAGCCCGTAAGGGGATAAAGGCCAAAAAAATTAACAACAGAATTCTTTTCAATAATGTATGATTTTGTGCAAATTAGTCGATACCAACAGGCGATTGGCAAAAGTATGCAGTAATAATGATGAAGTCACTTTTATGGGCAATGTAACTAAGAAAGCTTTAGATGCCCAAGTGCAGATGGCATAATACAAAGTATACAGACCTCGAGGAAAGGAAGGAGGAAGTAAACAAGAGATAGTAAGGAAAGAAGGAATTCGAGTATTGTACTTCTATAGGGACTGTCCCTGCACTTGCCTGAATGGACTATGGAAAACTACGAAAACCTTACATTGTAACAAAACAGAAGTTTTTGGAAAAAGAACCCAGGTTTCCCTACAGTGCCAGCAAGTGATAACCACTCAGCCAAGCTTATTCAAATAAGTGGTAGCTCTTCTAATGAAGTCCATTTTTAAAGAAATGCATCATTTGATTAAAGGGAAAGTCCTACTTTGAAAGGAGGTTGAATGAGAAAGAGCTTGAAAAATTAGGCATGGCATGGGAATTGCAATTTGATTTGAGCCCACCAATAAATAAATAAAATGTGAATACATGGATTTGGAGCATATTTCATTCAAAATTGCAGCCCAAATGTTGTTACGTGTTCTTTGGCCTCAGTGTGTTGAATCGAAATAATATTTGCTACAAGGTTAGACTATATCCAAAGGCAAATTTCAGTTTACTAAATTGTTACTAAAAATCAAAAATTATTAAAAAAATCTCAGGTAGCCAGAATTTTCGACTTAACTGTGAGGTTCACAGGGTGGGATTTCTAACATAGAGACTGAGACATAATATACAAGGTACAAGGGCCAAACATTGGAGTGTTCAAATTGGTGATTGTAATGAAATGAAGGAATAATTGTGGTAAATGAGATATGCTGTATGAGAACAGATTCAATGGCCACTGTTGAGGATTTGACACAAAAAAATTAAATTGGATTAATAGGAATTATTGCATCACCTACAAGCCAAAATAATTTGTAGTTATAATTTGCCTAACAGCAAGCAAGCTTTCAAAAGAACACTTTAACATTAAGTTTCATCAGGGACGTCATTTCAACTTTTTGCTAGGGGGAACAGACCCAAAATAATGTTCAAAATTTTTAGCTGCAATTATTAAGCGAAAATTTGAAAATTTTTGTTCTTAATAGCTATAAAATCGACACAAAATGCGCCGCAGGCGACTTTTTTTTGCTCAAAAACACTCAAAAATGGGCTAAAATTCACCAAAAGTGCCTA
>JAQIXP010002105.1:0-16009 GCA_034700285.1 Proteroiulus fuscus | reverse complement strand
TGGCACAGCCATTCATATCTAGTAAGTGTGTACTGTTTGAAATTAACTTGTTTCAAAGTGAGACTGTCCCTTTAATTTACTACAAAATTTTTAAGATCGATTTTGTTATTACGTAAATTTTATATTTATTTATCGAATTTCAAAGTTTACGCCGAGTTTTTCGCCACATTTTGCCCGATTGTACGGCTCACAGGGCAGATAAAAAAAAATCACATCATGTTTTAGTAAATTTAATTGTCCTTCATAAAAATCAAACCCCGTCAATTTATGTTTAGCCATTATTTATTGATTAATTTGTACTTTTATTTAACATAGAGATTCCCATAGGAGCATGCATGCTCTAAAAAGTGTGGACAGCTCCCTTAAGGGCAGATTAGCCATTAGCCATCTTAACTTCAGCCGGTAGCCATTAGCCTGAATGGCGTAATTTTAAAATGTTTCGTAGGGAGTGCGGGGGGGGGGGGGGAGGGGGGTTCAGCATTATTTGATTGTTTGCATAATTAGACGTGGTGGCACTATTATCCGTGCCATGTAAAGGACCAGTGTATACAATAATTGAGTTGTTACGGCTTGTTCCATGCCCAACACTCCATGGAACATTCCACCCATTTCATGAACTCCATGAAACTATATATATTTTATGGTGATTTTGACATTTTAAGCTTTTTAAATTAAAACTAAATTTTAAAGTTGGCTATACTTATAAGGTCCATCCTTATACTTGAATGCTCAAATTTACAGAACCTGGGTTGAACTGATTGAGCCGTATGGTACATCACTCTGGATTTATATACATATATATATAGGCCTAATTAAATTATAAATTTCTTGGGTGAATAATGACGTCTTAATACAATTATTCATGTTACATTTGTTGTTAAGAGTTCACATATATAGCAGATTTTGTACACAATTACGAGTATCGTCACACGCTTATAGTTGGAAGTTGAAAATAACTGGGGATGCATAACTACCCCCATAATCTATACTTAAGTTATAATATCATTATGGTTGGGGCAAAGGTCACTTTCTCATTTATATAAATATGGTATTAGCTGAAATTAATTCATGTAAGCACAAATGAGGGACGGTATAATACATGGTTTTAAGCCGTGACAATATGAGTGTGAATAAATCATGTTATTGCACTGATGGCCAGTAGGATATGTCGACCAAATACTGCAGTTTTTCTCCCTCCACATGTGATATATTTTTAATTTATTTTAATAATAGTCTTTATGAACTTCCTTCCTCATCTTCATCACTTTCCTTGCTGGACAGTTCTCCATCTTTTTTGCTGATTAAAGGTATTCCCTGGCTGTGGTGGTAGCACGTATGGCAATAACCATGAACTAACATGTTGCTGGAAGCCAGGAAGATTTTCCCACATTTGACGCATTCTTCTTGGGGATCTCCTATATTAGCAAAACGACAAAACAGATAAGAAATAATGAGAAATCTACCAACTTTTTATCACTTGCAACTTAAGCAATTACGCTTGTAGCCAATGCTTTCATAGCAATATGATGGAAGGTATTGTTAGAGCATATTATTATCATGGTGACTACAAACCTGTAAAATTTTAAAATCTGAAATCTCAGGGAATTTGAATTGGATTTGATCATTGCAATATTTTTTTAATCTGGAAAAAATGAGAATATGATCCTGGAAAACCTGGAAAACTCAGGAAATTTCGTTTTCAGAAGTTAGTAGTCACCATGCATGTTTGTACTTTATAAATGGGTTTTTCCAGAAGCTTTTTTGTATTTGTTCACCTGACGGACTTTACTGAGTGCCCTTTCACCTATGACTTGAGATTTAGCGAAATTTCATACACTGGAATGAACTTATTTCAATCGTGCATGATTTCAATCAAAGAAGGACAAATGATTGTTATTAGTGGCAGTCTGACTTATGAAAATATTTAATGCCGAATTGACTTATCATTTAAGCTTTTTTCTATGGACAGCCAGTAAATATCAAAATTGACAAACTGTAGTGTCTATCTATAATAAAAATGAAAATCTGTCAGTAATCTATTGTGCAAGGGGCCTTTATAAAGTAAGTCTCACCTTGTTATAACTAAGTAAGATGATCGACAAAATTGAATTATAGAGCTCAACTTGTAAAAAAGTTAATTCCTGAGAAAACCATTTTCCGCTGAGATTTCATAAAATTTACTTATTGAATGGTAAATAAAGTTCAATTAAAATGTCAGTTTATATGTTCTTCTTAATTTATTTTTTTAAAGAGACTTATTATAAGGTGAGACTAAAATAATCATCAAAATTATATTAAATAATGTTTGGTCAACCGCAAATTGTGACCCATTCCACAAGTCCTAATCCACGAGTCCTAGTCCACAAATAATTCTTGGAACATGGAAATGAATCCTGTCTGAATATATAGTTGACTTACTATGAGTTAAAGGTTATGGATGAACAAGTATTATATACTTGCAGTTAATGGGATGTAATTGCATGCAATTTTATAAACAAAGAATAAAAGGAACTGATTTTTATCAATTTTTAAACCAAAATACCATTAATGGCCCATTGACGAAACTAAATTTTTTTATTTGTTATAATTTGGACTTTTTAATAAAAAAATTTTTCGTTTTTCAGCTTGACAAACCACTTTTCAAGTACAATCATTTTAGTCTCAAATGCATTGCTTGACGAATGCTAATATTATGCTTGTAAACTAATAATTAGGATAAGTTGTTGCCCGATGCCGGACGTAATAATAATCATGGACATAAACATGTTCGAGCATCGTTATGCTTGTCACCTTTTCAATTGCTGGCATGCATTGGCGATCAGGCACTCGCAATTTATATTCATATTCAATGAATTGCGACAGAATTAATTTTCCATAAATTGTCTTAACATAATTAGCTTTAGCTATGGTAATTACACGGGGCTCAACTACTACTTTTTTTTCTAATAAATTCAGACAATAGGACATGATCCATTGAATTAAAAAGGATAATTAGTTTTATGACGATTTATGATTGGAAATAATTATGTAGGATGAAAATCATATTTATCATTAGGCCTACCTTCATGTGTCTTTATGTGAGCCCTGAGATTGCACGCTAAGGCAAATCTTTTATTGCACAGTTCACAGGCGTGAGGCTTATCACCTGAAAATATAAAAAAAAAATTTGTTAATTACATTATAGTTTTGTGCTTTTAAAATTTATAGTTAAAATGTAATTTTTGTTGTTATATCTTTATACCATCAAATTGGATTCAAATGCCATGCAAATGAACCATTAAACAATTTTCATTAATAGCAGTAAATTGGTGTGAGATTTTTGGCTCGAGTTAGCTGTTTCAGGAAGTAATCAAATGTATGCCACACATACACTTTTGCTTTAATTTTTAATTAAAAAAATAGGACTAGTGCTGGACAGGAGCTCAGCTATATTTTGTTAATTAATCTTTTGCACTGACATTGGTGTTGTAAATATTATGTAGAAAGAATATAGTTTTATCTTATGATGGATATTTGTTTAGATTACCTTTGGCGGAATTAAGAGCTAGAAAATTGTTACCAAGTTATTAATAGTATGTATATAAAGTGATTATTGTTCATGAATGCAAGTTAAACAAGGTAAAAGCTCAAACAAAAGCTTTAGAAAACAAGCTTTTGTGCTTTTGGAGTTGTATGGTTGGAAGGCTCGTGCGTGCACACGTTAAACCATTGTTGAAAGGTGAATTGTAATTTAGCCTTAATTAACCGAGATAAAGCGTAAATAAATAGCTTAGCTAACTTGCTGAAAAGTGTTTAATCAGTGTCTGACTGCATGGAGCTGTTTTTCAGTTTAGAAAATCCGCTGCAGGAATTTGTGTTGTACCGATTAATTAAAATGCCGTTTAAGATCAAGGTTGTTCAACTAGCTTGTTTTTTAGATGGCATTTTTTACATGAGTATTAAAACATTTGTTTACTTTCATCGTACATGGTCTATAAAACACAGAGATGATCCATCAAGTAGTATTTATGGCATACTAGTAATAAATTTGGTAAAAATACACAAGATATCACTATTTCTTATTGCCGTGTGTGTATACATATATAGCGCAAAATTATAAGGGTGGTTTATTGCCCATTCACATGGACATTTTCATCATGATCTACAGGCTATTGATCATGGTAGTACTTTTTCATGTGAATGTTTGTTGTTAAAACCTTGGACGAAAGGTTTTATCATGATTGACTATTAAATTTATAGGGCAGGCAGTGAAAATGGCAGACAGAACTGAAGCTTGATTACATAAAGTCTTTCTAATGGTTGGCTATTCATGCTAACCATGATTTATTTTAACCATGGTTTGTTTTTACTTATTACACATTCCTTTGTGAATGGGGTGTAAGGGGAATCGGCTTTATCTGGATTTGCTTTACTTAATTAGTTTAAACAAGTAATTAATTTAGCAATTAAATTAGTGTCGATTAATAGTTCATTGATTGAACTAATAGTTATTACTAATTTAACACATAGTTGGTAGCCATTACTTGCATCTTTAGCTGAAGTATCTGTTAAGCATGTGAGGTCGGAGCAATGGATACCCTTATTGGGATAATATATATTTTTCATAACTTAAATTTCCAAATAATTGAGCTGAATTTTCTTTTAATGTCTAGACTTTCTGTAACAATATAGTGTTCTCTTAAGACCTTTGTTTTTGAATTGACCAATCAAATCTCAACCCGAACCAAAATTAGAAGTTAACATCATACATGTGCAGTCTATCCAACTTGTAATAAAAATAAAAATGGTCAATGATCTGCCTTTTACAATGGGATATAAATGCGCCATCTATTGTATACTCACTCTCCTTGCAACAATAAAAATACTGACAGGCAATATTTTAATTTACATTTATTATTTCCACTTTCAATTTTTTTGCTGACATTTTCATGCAGTGCCATTGTTGGTACCATGTAGTTTGGTGTGCTTTATATAAGGAGCGCATATATGGAAAATGGTGATAGTGCAGGATGTTCCTATAAGGCATTATATAGGAATAAAAATTACAGTCACGGGTTATATTTATTAAGCGACCTTGTTGTATTTTACAGTAATTATAGTTTTTTCTCTTGTATTTCATGACATTAAGATATACGGTTATGATGTAAGTAATGCACCAAACAGTCAGTGAACTCCACCCTTGACTTTTACCAAATCGCCCACCTTATATCATCTTTTAACATCAACAAACCTACGCTAATGGTGATAGCATGCATAGTTCACGAAATATATGACTGGAATTATTTGCTTAAAGCTGAGAAACTGAAGAGAAAAGTTCATTACAGCTGTATGAACCAAGAAGGGAAATAAGATGCTCTTGTACCTTAACTATATATGAGCAGGTGGAATCGGGTTGTTTGGGTTGTGGCAGATGATGTGAATCAGTCGAAAATATTGGAAAATTTTAATATTAAATATCATTGTAAAAAAAGAAATTAATTTTTTTTGTAATTAAAGCGACGAATTTCTGTAAGAAAATTTGAGATTTTCTGAAGAAATATAATCTGCTTAAATATATTTGTAGGAACATATGATTAGCTGCTTTTGCTGCATGATGATAAGCTTAATTTTCTGCAAAACATTAATGTCAATTTTTGTCTGCAGAGTTTCATCACTTTAATAAATCTGAAAATACTTTCTGTAAAAAATTTTATTATTAAATTAGTTATGGATTTATTATTGTAAGAAGTTGCAGAAAGAAAATACAATTGAAAGCAGAAAATTGTCTTGTCAATGCTAAGAAATTAGCAGACAAAACCATGCAATAAATGGTTTTGTTCCGTGATTGCTGCTAACAGTGAATTTAATATGTCTATAGGCCTATAATATAGAAAGCTGATGTGTTGTTAATTATAATTAATGTTAAGAATGTGAAAAATTAGATACTTTTAGAAAGTGTGAAAAATGTGATAAATTTGTTAGGTTTGGATATGAAAAATTTGAGAGAAAATATTAACGTTTTGGTGTGAAAAATTATGTCTCAGTATTTCATGTGAAAATCCAAATATGGTTTTGTTTAATGACCATTTGTCATAGGGCTATAGATTTACTTTAAAATTGAATGGGTGGACACTTTTAAGATGAGCCTAAAATCCTCATAATTTTATATTATTAATTTTCGTCACGCTCATGGACTCACTCGTAGTACTTAATTTAAAGTATAGGTGGAGGGCAGGCAGACCTAATATTAGAGCATGGCTCCTGACTCTTGAAACTCACCTTCATCGAGTAATGGGATTTTGAATGTAATCCTCTAAATACATAAATACATGTATTTTTAATTAGATAAAACTAAAAATCGTATTTGCCACTGTTCTGTTTGCATGCATGTAAGATAGTAAAAACATTCCCAAATTATTAATCTTCGATCAAAAATCTGATCTGTCAATCTCTTCATGTTGAGAGGATTTTCAAACTAACTGAAATTTGGCTATACATGTATGTACATGTATTTGGATTACATTTTGACAAAATCTTGTTTACTACAACATGCCATTAATTATAAATATACGAGAAGTGATGAAAATATCCTCTCATAAATTTAGGGTACTCTTATAGATGGAACACCATAAATGACGTCATAGGGAGACCATTGTATGTCATGAATTTACCTTAAAAATGTATAATTTAAAAAAGCAAACTTTTTTAAACACAATAAAATAAAGCCATATACGCCCATACTGACTAGTTTACAAATTTTGTACTAATTTCCAAATCATGTTCCTCCCAAAATCGAATAAGTATTGAACGCCTGAATGCGATTGTTTGATTTATGCCTGGTTCAGGATATTTTTGCAATATCTGACAACTGTTTCCATTTACATAATACCTGCAGAAAAATCGAAATTGGCAATATTTGTGTAATTTGCTAATGTGGCTTCATCCCACACAGTGTGTTGTGACAGACCACGCCAACAATCTTCAGTCAGTCAGGCGTAACCAATATCCAATCAATGCTTTCAATCTTTACAAAAAATATCTAAAATTATACAGTATAGGCCTATGCACCATGTCTCAAGTTTTAATTAAAATAATTCGTCTAAGCAGCTGCTTGGGTAAGTGCCAGAGTTTTGACATGATCTGAATAGATGTTAGATGTGACTCAGTTATGAGCTTAGCAGCCATTTTTAAGCTGGTCAAGTCATTATTCAGAGCACATTTTATGTATATTCTACGTGTGTTAACAGTAATCATTTCACAATTGCAGTATCAAATCCTGAACTAGGCAGTTTAATTGAGATTTATGGAGATAGTTAACTTGGATTAAGTTTTCAAATCGCAAAATTGGAAAACCGGGTGGGGTAGTATATATTTCTGCAAAATCGACTGGTTTTTGTTTATAAATGCGTAAATGCACGGCCAATTTTTATGCCAACACATTTGTTCAGATCAAATATATACATCAAAACAGGTGTTGATACTAAGGTCACTTTAATGCAAAATAAAAAGGTAAAACATACTGACACGCAATTTATGTATACTTTTTTTTTCTTGAACCGTATTAAAACATTTCAGCAGTTATAAAAGCCTTGAAAATCGTATCTAGATTGAGATTTGATAAATACAGTACATTCAGAAAATGCGTGGGCCAGTATTTGGGCTACCTGCATGCATGCAAACAGGCCTGGAGAAAATATTTAATTGCAGTGGCTTTGTATGGAAAAGGTGTGCTATATTGAGGCTATTATTTATTTCAAGTAATTGTTTGCGACATTTCATTTTTGACAGACTGGTTCAGTTTGAATTGTTCTGCTGTCCTATACAGCAGCACATATCCAGTAATCAACCAATAATTAATACTTAAAAACATGATTTGTTAGCCTGTTAATTGGCATATTGTGGTTTTGGTAGCCCCATAATTGAAGTTATTTATTACTGTAGTTACGAGGCCAGTTAGACTTTTGTCAACATGCCTTTATAGTTGCATGTTCAAGCTCAAGGTAGTGTACTGACTTTTGCACTTGGGATTAACAATTTAGGATAGCCATTTATTTCAGGATTATTTGCTTAAAATTAGAGAAAGGCAAATTATACCTAGCTTGTAGGCCGTAGAACGGTGCATATGGCTATGCAGTCTGAATCTTAAGGTGCTGACATAACTAATATAAAAATATTTCAGTATTCATATATGCAATATACTTTTTCACGCAAAAGTGAATTGAAAAGTGGCCCATGAAAATAGCATGGTGCTGGTCCAACTAATAAATCAAGCTCTTTATTCTGTTTGGTCCATTTGAATTCATTTAGTTCTCTCTCTAATTGAACTGGGAAAGAACAACCTGGCGATGAATTATGATAATTTTGTTCAGTCCTTTTAATTACTACGCTATACCTTTTTATACTTGATAACATTGTTGTTAAAATTTGATAAAAACAGCCTGATTGCCTTGCTTCTATGTTAAGCTGACCTAGGTGCACCCCAAATTAGAGCAAAATGCACTTAAATCAGGAGTGCACAACTGCACTCTGTTTAATAATAATATCTTGCACATGTGTGCTGTATAAAAATGCAATTTGAAAATAAAAAAGCATAAAAGGAACGATAAATTGGTGGCGGTGGCAATAGGGTTATAATTACTTGAAGGGGCTAGATTGTCTGACTACTTAGTTCATGAATTACTTTTCTTTTATCTCTCCTTACCGTCTCTAAAGGTGGGTCATGAGGAAACGTGTGCTTTTGAAATGACCACTTCATGGGAGCTACTGCCAAATATGCTACCACCATCTGCCCAATTTTTTGCCTAATTTTGTTCCTTACCGTCGTATGGGAACTGTCAATTGTAATGATAACGTTAAGAACAAATGAGATTTACCTGGTAGCCCCATCTTGATAACGTTTTTACATGGGAATATGCCATTATGTATACTTGCACACCATATGTATACATTCACAGGTGTAGACCTATCCCTCTTTTCCCACAGGAAGCCAGACAGCAATGCACCTTTTCATTTTTTCTTTTTAAATTAACGATATAAGGTCACGATTTTGGTGTTAAGAAAATGAATAAGACCATGCAGAGATGTGAGGATATTGAAATTAATGTCCCAACCATATAGACGTGCGGGAGCATTAACATTAAATAGACACTCAAACCATTAAATGTTAGTAATTTAGAAAACTATATAAAATACCTGGTATGACATAAGTTATCGGTCTTTGTTTTCTGAAAGATTTAGTAACAAACAGCATTGTTTATTTTATTTGTTAATTCTCTGAAACATTCGTATTCTGTTATAATAAAATATAGCTAAAATGCAGAATATTATAATTGAAATTGGAAAAACTGTCAGTGAACTAATGATATCCAATTAATGTTTATCTTTTTCCAGTATTAACTGGAGTATGGAGACTTTTTTGACTTAGGAATTAAGTTTCTGTTTAATGCTTTTCAGAATTAAAGTGTCGAATTTCTGCTGAAGAAAATTACTTTAATGTTCTGCAAAAAATTGAACTTCGCCTTGATTTCTGCCAGAAAGGATCAAGCTTTTACTGAATCTTTTAAACTGTAGTTATAAAGAACGTGTACATTTTTTATGCAGAAATTGTTCACATTAATTCAGAAATGCATTATATGTGAAATGGGTAACTTCAATATAGTTGGTTCCAATATTTTTTGGCCCTGGGTCCGCCACCTAGCGGCAGTTTTATTTTCATTATTTACAGTTATCATACAGGGGGCTTCCATTGGCTCTCTGGAAGTGGGATAAATAGCAAATTGTGATCCAAACCCATGAGTTTATAAGAAATTTCACAATGTCAGTACCCAGTACCAACCATTGCCCCTACTAAATCGATAGTATTGTTCTTAAATGCTACTCCTTTGAGATATTTTATTTAAAAAAAATATTCATGTATGTTAGTGCATGTCTATTACAAGCACAATTATGATGAAAATACTGATGGCCATTGTAGGTGCAGTTGGACTGCATTTTCAATTTCATAAACACATTAGAAGATAAGTACACTGGTTCCTCGACGTCTACTTCCCTTAGGAAACAAAAACGCATTTCTTGATTGCAAATTTCTTATGGTGTGAATCTAAAAATGTATTACTGGATACACAAAAGGGAAAAAAACCGCTAATGAAATCACCTCATTCAGTTAGACAAATTACTGTGTGCAACCAAGCTGGAATAGAAAAATTTATCTAATTTGTCAATGTCTATAGAAAAATGAACTTTGTTGCATGTACGCTACTGTTTGCTGATGTTTATGGAGTGGGTCTACTTGTGTTTTTGAAGAAACCTTAACTAACAACATCACGATTGGTGTGGTATGCTTCCTAATTATGGACCTGTCTAGTATGACTGATTGACCCATTGACGACTGTATATACATTACACTAACAATTTAGGAATTTTCTTGTATACCTGAAATTAACAATTTTAAAGTTCAAGTTGTTTTCAGTTGCTAATGATTAGAAGCCCCTTCTGAACTTTTGGTGCCAAAACAAATTCATGTTTGTAGACAGAAATTGAGTTGTTGTTATTTTTGCTTCTGTTTAATTGACTCTATGCTTTTATGGCCTTTTTTGGGACCATGTTATACTGACAAATATAATTTTGTTGGGAATTATTTTTTTTAATTACAACTGTTGGCTGGTATAGGCTACTACTATAAAAATATGAATTGTAGGCTATAAGCATACTATATTTAATCAGCTTTGCTAAACTAATAATGATTAGTTATATTTTGAACACTGCTTATTAGCAGATGAAAAAAAAAGATTTAAAATATAGTGGGAAGTTTCCATGAGCTGTTTGATCCCTTGGGCATGCAACTATTTTTTTTTACTTTTTTTAAATCATTATAATTAAAAAAAATTAAGTACGGAAAAGTACTGATCGAATTGTTAATATTGTTTACTTAAACCACTAAACCCTAGGCACTAAACTATATTGAATTGTCAATAAATAATCAATCACGTTTGACCAAAGCGTATTTCTTAAAATTAGTTTAACAAAAAACAAGCCCTAAAACAAGTCCAGTTCACTTATATTCAACATTTAAATAGGCTTATATATAATTTTATTATTTAGAAATTCTTGAGCAGATCTTTCACTATTTTTCCAAAGTGATGCCTTATGGGAGATCATTTTGCAAGGGGGTCTATTGATGGTATTATCTAGCTTAAAAACTTTAAAAATGTTAGGGTGGGGACAAGGACAGGCTTTTTAGCGTGAATTTCTTCGAAACCAATGGACGTAGTCATAACCGAATCTCTCGCATAAAATATTTCTGGCAATTCCTGAGAATTTCTGGAAATTTGGCTGACATTTGAAAATTATGTGACCATATTTAATGCACGGTGTAATATGAAATATTTTCCAAATGCAGTTATTTGTGACAATCCTGACAGGTGGCCTTACAATTTTTACAATAGAAAATGATGGCCATGCCCATATTTACAGTTTCACTTTTATTTAATCCAAGTCCTGACAATTAAAAGATTGCGTGGAAGAAAATGGGGAAAGTGGCCTTTTACCATTGCCCAGATTACTGATAAAAAATGAAATACCTTTGTAAGTTTGTAGGCTAGTAGCACAAGGAAGATGAAAATGTGGTAGGAGTTGGATAAGGGGGGGGGGGGGCAATGATCCATAGTTAAGATAAGCACTTATTGGGTATGGCCACAAAAGGTGGTATCTATACATGCAGAAGTGTTTGTGAGCAATTTCTAAAACAGCGGATGCAAAAGGTTACCAAATGTTACACGCAACTCTTTATAGATACGTCAAAACTATGCTATAGAGTGCAGAACTGCCTTTCTGAATAGGTCAGAGTATCAAGGAGTCAGGGGTTTCGTAGGTGTGTTGGGAGCTATTGCCTTTAATATCAGACTCTTTGAATTTCAAGAGAGAAATCTAAGTCCTGTAGCACGCACATCTTCTCTAAATCATGGGAACTTGGGTTTTACGATATATAATTCTGAGGTATTGTAAAACCTAAGTTCCCATGATTTAGAAGATGTCCATTGATCTTCACCTTCTGTCTCAGAAGTCAGAGGTTCGAGGTCATGCTGACTAAATAAATGCAAGATGTCATGACACAAGAGTTTTAAAGTTTTAGTGACAAGATCAAAGAGGAAATTTTGTCAACATATAAAGGTCCTGTGACTTTTATCTTGCCAGGTCATAAAGGCATATAAATTTCATGCTTTTTGGTCATAATTCATCAGTTTTGTCTGATTTCCATGGGAAAATTCAAATTTTTGCAATATAAAACATGGAATTGACCTAAGTACGATAGGTAAAATTATGAAAACTGATGAATTTTTCAAAATTTATTTTTATGCCTGTTTTTAGTTTAATGGAGTCTTGCATTGTATACATGTTCAGGAAATAATAATATCCAAAAATGTCACAAATTATACTTTGCATGGACAGTCTATTGTGTATGCCATGTTCTATAGGAACTGGCCTGTATGTGCCAATATTAGTGACATTCCATGAACTAGGGTCATTTAAATAATGATTGGTCAACAGTAATCCTTGGCCCATTGCAAGCCAACCGTGGCCACACCATGACAAATTAGTTAAATTTTGTTTCTGTAAATTGATAATGGAAAAGAACTAACTGGAGCTAAACTCTAGAGCTAAATTGAGAGCTGGATCTAAACTCTGAACTGATCTGTACAGTAACATTGGCTGATATATTATGAGCCAATTCATTAGTAATACAACAGTTAAAATTTCTTCAAAGAATGAACTGCATAACAAGACATTTTTAAACCCTTCTAGTAATAATATAATGTAGAAAACCTAGCTTGAGAAATGAAATGCGTAAGGTCAGGAAAGTCTGGGAAATCAGCCTCAACATTGGCTTAGATACTTAATTTGAATTACTCAACAATTCGTGAACAGTTTTTAAAAGCAGTCAATTAATATTTACAGGAGAAAAAAAATTACTGAATAAGATCATTAAATCATATATAGACGAGCTATTAATCTACTTATACTTCTTATGCTCAATTTCTCTCAGTTTAATTAATCATAAAATAGGTCTAATTTTAGCCGAAAAACCAAATTTCATGATTTTCAACTCCACATTAGTATTAACAATTATTTTAATTTGCCTTATCTCTTAAGCGCGTGGTTTCTTTCGACAGCTTGTCAGATTTTTGCAAATTAGTAGCCTATTTAGCCTAAAAAAATAAATGGTTTTTAATATGCATTTTAACAAACTTGTTCAACAATCAAGAAGGAATTTCTGAAATTGAGTTCCAAATGGTGCAGCAAACCAATTTTCAACAAGAACAATAGTAGGAGCATTTTTTTCTCCTCAATTTTTTTGTGTATTTTTTTAAATTGTAATCATTCATTTCCGTAAAAGGCTATGGATTTTGCTAGTTTTACCTGTCCAAAACTTTCATAATCTGGACATGCTCATCTAGCTAAACCACCCACATACATGCATAAAAGTAGATGTAATTAACGAGGCTAAAAAACGTGAGTTTGTTTTTGGCCTTTTTTTGCAAAAGTGATGTAGAGTTCACCCAGCACGGTAGTTATTTTAACTCCACCCTCAGAAGCTATTGCATGCCAACAAAAAAATTTGGAAAAATGGGCGTCGGAAGACATTATAAAATTCAGTAGGAAAATGGGAATCAGAGAAAGAATAAACTGGTGCATTAATATACAGCAATTTCTGTAATTTTTGTTAGCCCTTATAAGCCTACCTTACATTCAGAAAAATATATTAATGGACGCATGTAAATTTTCTGTAATGTAACTGAAAAATTACAGAATTTGGGTTTATTATTACAATTTTAAAATTATTTTATTATTAATATTATTTTTATTTAATCTGCATTGCCTACGATGCAATGGTGGCAATTCTCTCGTGGCAATTTTTATGTGGATTTATTAAAATATTAAGATATCTGGAAATGAATTTTTTTTGGGTTAATACTGGAATTAAAATACTTGAATTGTAAAACTAAGGAATTTATATAGTTTCTTTAATTGCAATAGATTGAATTTTGGAAAAAAATTATTTGGGTTATGATTGTACACGAAAAGCACAAGTTGTCCATATATATTTTCAGAATGTTGTGACAATATTCAGAATATTTTATATATAGTTTGAATTTACTATTCAAATGTGGTAAATAAAAACATCTGTAAATGTAGCTTTCAGATATAGGTGTAAATTTTTACAGAAAAACTACAGTAGGATGGGAATTTTTTTTTTAAAGTGATGCAAGTATCATAATTATTTTAACTCCACCCTCAGAAGCTATTGCACATTTTACGCCAACAAAAAATTAAGAGAAAAGGGCGTCAGGAGATGTTTTAAAATTCAGTATAGGAAAAGGGGATTTTTTTTTAGCACGGAATACATGCACTTGGGTATATGCAGATTCCGTGAAAAGTTCAGAGGGACATGAAGATACTGAAGTGGGATAATAATTTTATTTAAAAAAATGATAAAGCTTCACGACTCAACCTCTCACACATGCACAAATGTTTTTTGTGATATTCTTTTACACTATTTCAATGTTTCGCTTGTGCAATATTCGGTGGGCCCCGGGGCAGATCACATGTCCCCCCCCCCTTATATAATTTTAATTCAGGTAGGATCAGTATGGCAACACGCATGTCAGAAAATGAATAGCATTCCCGCTGCTTTCTACGGCGATAAGAAAGTACCTTTACCACCCTGTACTTTTTCGCAATCTACGGGTGGTCCCACATGAAATATAGAAAGTCAAAAGTTGCAATGCACGATTAGATACGTATAATTTTTTTTCACTTGTCTTTTTTATATGGAGCACACGCAAATATTACCGAAATACAAATACTGCACACACACGTACAGATAGGGTACCCCAACAAGTAACTCATTTTCCCACTCTTGGGATTCGTAATCTGAAAACAAACTGAAATACCAGTAGTCGTTAGTTCGTAATTTACTTAATTCAACTGTCATCTCTTAAACATATCAAAATGATGAAAAAAACTTAATGCTAAATCTTGGAGTTGCTTCGTGCACTATAAAAAGTATTTTCTTGGCTTTATTCCGTATATACTTGTATGGCTGGAAATATTTTCTCACATAAATTAGGATTTGGATTGCGTGCCATGAGCAGGTTTTATTATGACAATTTCAAAAAAATCATGGTATATAGGGATATTACTCGACTAGGAGTAAAACAATTAGCATTATAGACTGTAAAACTATTTTTGCATTAAACTGGTAAAGGGACATGGAAAGTCAGGGGAAAATGCTTTATTATTACAATATTGGGCAATTGATGTATATGCAGATTTGAATTTATATTTCAAACAGTTTGAGGTATGTGAATACATTTAGGAAATATATATGAAGGCATAAACATGCATGGTATAGCCACTGAATTGCAAAGCCAGGCAGTACAATAAAAGTCATGCAAATACGGTAATTTCTTTAAAATTTCAGACAAAATTCGACCAAATGTTCAACCAAATTAAAAATTGCAGATTAGCACTGAAGATCTAAATTTAACAAAATAAATTTGTAAAATAATTTTTTATTTTTTTTAAAAAGAAGTTTAAAATGTAAAAAAAATGATATATCAGACCTGCTTGATTTTTATTGACAAAACATAATTATTGATATGAAAATTATGCTGGTTTTTAATAATGCATGGAGTGAAAAAGTCATTTGGACAAAGTCTGTTCTAATGAAAAATTGGTAGTAAATTCAGACAAAGGGGTAACTGAATATCCTCCTGATTGTGGGATTGTAGGGTACTGAGTTGAGTTGAATTGATATAAAGTGGCATGTTTTACTTTCAAGATGGCGATTTTCCATCAGCAATTTTTGACCTCTGGCTTGTTATTTTGTATGACTACTGCCATTGCATTATAGTATTTGTGCTGCTAGATAGCTGACCCGAAGGCCAGAGGCCCAATTCAATTCAATTCAATTCAGTACCCTACAGGCAGCAAATGAATGCCATATGGTAGGGGGGTGATCCCACTATCA
>JAQIXP010002104.1:0-16011 GCA_034700285.1 Proteroiulus fuscus | reverse complement strand
ATATGTACCGTTAGTTAACATGGAGATTCCCATAGGAGCATGCATTTTTTAAAAGTGTGGACAGCCCCCTTAAACATGATACAGCTGACTTTCGCACAAAATATTTTTAATTTCCCCCCTTTTCACAATAGGTATCAACCCCTCATTGACTGATTGAGATTGATTGTTAGGTGAAGGTATCATAGCACATTATGATCTCCTGAAATTATTTGGAAGGAATTGGATTTCTTTTTATATAAAGAAAGAACTCTAGAATTTCTTGATTAATAAAGTATTTAGGCAAATGATATGGAAATTCCAAAAGCTGTGAATTCGCTTTAAGAACAGCTCTCTAAGTTAAAAGAATTAGTAACTGTTTGAGAAAGATTATCTTGCATCTTGCCAGTTGCCAATACTTGTCATATACATGGTCTCTAGTCATCAATCGAGCATCTGCCGATTTTCATATTTGTCATAATTGTTCACAATTGCCCTATTTTTGTCACACACACAATAATTACCGGCATTAATGCAGAGAACGTCAGGATCATTTACTCCATCTACAGCTAAAAGATTGCACATTAACTATAAAAAAAAAGTTTCATCTCGCCTTTTAGCATCTAAACTTCTTTCACAAACTCAAAACTGAGCTAACAGTTACCTGCGTTTCATAAAAATAACCATCAGGAAACAAAGGGCGAAGGGATCTATCTGAAATGTAATTTCAATCCACAAATCACTATTAAATGCCCTAAGAAACATACAATTTAAAGAGATGTGAATGTCTTCACCTATCATTCGACTAATTAAAATCTCCCTTTCAGTCGGACCAAGTTCACGCCTTAAAAAATTTGTGGGAATTCGACCGGCGGCTGCGGCTTTCTGGCGATAATCAACCTGTAAGATGTAATCAAAAAACAAAATGACGAATGATCATAAACTACAATTGTGCAAAAGCATTAATACTCCAAAGGATGCACTGGAAATGCCGATGCAGCCTACCGTCAAAGGCATAAATGTTGCCGACGTCGGTTTGCTTTTGCTAACTGACGTAACCATGACAGTAGTATCGCCTAGCTGGAAACAAGAAAAAATATTTTATAAACTACAAGTATCATTAGAAACTCAAGTCACGAGAACATCTAGTATTCTAGTGATTCATATACCGGTAGGCCTATAGACTACCTGCACAACAGCACACCCATCAGCAAACCTTGCATATTTTCCTGCACTGACTTTAATTGTTTGGCTGTAAAAAAAAATGGAACGGTAAGTTGAAGGCACATAAATACTAACTTTAAAAGTAAGAATAATGAAGTTAAAATGGGTTAAAGTTCAACACACAGTACTTTTTCCTTGCCCAGAATCATATGCAGCTATAGAATGTCATTCATTAGAAACTGTTACATAAAAAACGTACCGATTGCCTAAGATTATCTCGGCCTCGCTTCTTGTACTTTTAAAACGTGAATAACATAATTTAATACTTCGTAACTTACTTTTAGGCTTACACAAAAACAAATTAAATTTATTGAGCCTGCATAACATATTGCCTTAAAAAAACGTGCTCTAATATAGTTACAGGATAGCCATAAAGGATAGCATGTGCTCGTAGACAAGGCCTTTCCATAAACGTGCATGATATTTGAGGCATAGCTATGGACATGGCCTCTGCAATGTTGTCCTCCCTATGGAAGGACGTTGCAGAGAAACGGCTACTAGGCGGCGCCAAAAGTTTGTCATAGTATGTAGCATGTACCCATACCACGGTGTAGACCCATACGTGATATATTACGGTAATTCACATTTGTTTATAAGGTATAAAATAAAATAATCAAATTTTGTCATCATTTATTTTGACCAATTATATCATATAAAAATGCAAAATTCTATTAATGTTCCTATAATTTTGAAACTAATCCTATTCCTTTACCATTACCATTACATTTTAGGGGAAAATCCTACTTTTACCCCATTTTATGGGAAAATAAATGTTATAATTAATTATTCCTATACTTTTGAAAGGAATCCTGTATATTCTTATACTTCGGTAAAAATGTCCATCATATTTGTATACCTTTTAATAAAGCCTAAAATATTCTAAGATTTTAAGGAGAAAATATTCTTATATTTTTCACAAAAATTCCTGTGACATTTGTATATATATTTATAAAAAGCCTAACATATTCCTGTATTTTGGGGAATAATCTTGTAATACCCCTACATTTTCTGGGGGAAAATGTTGTAATATTGTTCATTTAAATTTGAGAAAAACTCCTATATAATAGATCTATTTTTTGGGGGGAAATCCTGTGATATGAGTATTTTTTGAAGAAAAAAACTTAAAATATTCCTAAATTTTGGGAAAAAATTTTAAATAATAGGCCTATTCCTACATTTTCTACTAAAAAATCCTATAATATTACGACATTCAGGGTTAGATTTGTGAGAATTGCAGAGGGGTGGATACAATAAACGGGAAATCTAGGGGACGAAAATCCCCCAACAGGGGTCAAGAAGACAGTCCCCTGTGGGAGGTTCTGGGGGGGGGGGGGGGAACAAAGTCCCCTGGAAGCTGAAGACTCAACCTCAGTAGAAAGTTTGATTTTCATGTTAAAATTTTCTCAATTTGTCGTTTTTTTCTACTAAACATTCGGTACCGGTATAGGCCAAGTTAATTTCACAAATTTATAAGTATTTAATGTAAGGTATACAAATTTATCGATAACTATGATTTTCTCTGCAATACCTTGGTTTTTTCAAATTCAATGGGACTGGGGGGGGGGGGGGAGGAGTTGCTAATTCAAGTAGCTTGCATATATTATTTCAAGTATCATCTATATACGAAAAGTTAAGAATTCAAACGTTTTATCAAGGATTGAGCTTCAGGTTACTAGAACCTCGTTTATAGTTTGACGTGTGTAGCACATATATATATACACATCCTAAAAGAGTTTTGTTTATAACTTAAATGTTTTGGGGTAATAAGGATGAAGGCTAGAAAATGGGTAAAAAACCTCAAAAGGTAAACTCATGTGGAGCAAGTGAACAAACAGAGAAAATAAGTGTTAAAAGAAAAGGTAGGGGGTAAACACTCTAAAGTTTCCAGAAATGGGCCTTAAATCAAAAGATTATCATCGCCAAATGGAAACAGAGAGGAAGTACTAGGATTCTTAAGAACAATTTCAGATTCAATGACACCATTGTTTGTATTTTAGCCCCAAATGTACACACCATGATATCCAGTTCAATATAACAAACTCATGAACATTTTGCAACCATGCAAAACCAGAAACCTGCATGCATTTATTCAGATTTATTATCCCATTTTTTGCATATCTGCAAGGTTTAAAAGTTGGCCAAGACCCTATTTAGCCCTTTACCTGCAGTTCATTTATTATTTTTTAAGCACATAACAAAAGCACAATAACTTATAGGAGGTATTCTTTTCTACAAATTACTTTTTGCAAAGTGCAATGCCCACCTGGGTGGCAATAAAATCCATTTCTTGGTAATCAGATCCAATTATCCGAGATGAAGCTAGACCAGGTATACGGTATATAATATTCATCACGTCATGCAACAGGAAAATAAAACACCAGACTCACCAAACTCTGGGTGTTAAAATATGAAAGGAAATGTTAAGCCTGCACGCATAGGCGCGTGCTGTCACCCAGCGGAATGTCTCTTTGATCTTGCACCTGTAAGATCCTCACCACCACCACCACCTTAATCCATCTACTCCAGATGCCAACCCCAATTGTTTTCTCTTTTCTCCCTATTCATATAATGCATGCAAGAGTTAATCCTACAGAGATGAGGCCTGTGTGTGTGTGTGGTATTCAATTGTAGGCCTATTGCATAAAAAAGGAGGTAAATAACGATGTGCTGGACTAAATAAAAGAGGTTCAATATCAGGGTCAACTAATTAAAAGGAATCCCTGAAGCAAACACGGGTTGTTTAATTCAATTAATAGATTACAGCTTAAATATTGTAATTCAGCATTTTCCCAGGAGAAAAAAGTCTATTATACACAAATACTCCAGCAATATAATAGTAATATTTTAGCAATTTCTGACGCAAGTAATTGTAGCATATAGGCTATGATTCAGCCAGTATTCATTACACCTGTAATATGCAGGGTTATGTATTTATTAAATTTGAAGTAAAATTCATTACCAAATATACTAGTTTTACTACTCTATATATATATAAATGCTGCAGTATTAATTTTACTACAGTTTCACTGCAGAATATTTGTTCATAAAGAGGGATGAGAGTAACAATTAATGTATGCCTCGTGCAGTCATACTCTTGAGTTGACTTATGGGCATTGAATTTCTAATTGTGTGTGGCACAACTTTTATATATACGACTGTTGAGGAAAAGTAGGCCTACAATTGGTTCCACTGTTCCTCGAATATTAGTTTATATTTTATAAATTTTACTGAAGTATATATAATTCAATTATTATACTTAATACTGTTAGAATGATTTAGGAATACATGCAGATTATATGCTCCCACCTTAGTTGAATTGGTTTTCAATTATATTTTAAAAAAATGATATCCAAAAAGCTTTATTCATATATCATATTTCATTTAATAGTATAGGCCTACCTCCCAGTAAGTTGTTAAGCCATTGAGGAATTAAAAAGCTATTTTTTTTCTTTAATATTATAATATATTATATATTATATTAAATATTATAATATTTCTCATATATTGGAATATGAGAAAGGGAAATGTGGCAAACGGGTTTATGCATGCAAATTCTAACATCAAATTGAATCCAGAATATATTTTTCATCCAGATCATTACTTTGTTGAAGATTGCAAGTTTATAGAAATGTGATCAACTTGCATTTGATAAATGCTCATGTTATCCAATGCATTTTAGCACATTTCCTTATTTTATTTCAAGAAAACGGCGCATGTGTTCCACTTTCTTAAGCATCCAACATTATACAATTAACAATTAACTATTAAGGTGCATGACTTTTCGTAAATTTAATGAAAAACAAAATTGATTCAGTTGCATGATCGAAACCCACCCGTGTATAACTTATATATATATATATATATAGTGTTTATAGTGTGATTTATATTATATATAAACTTTTATATCATACTTATATTATATAGTGTGATATTTTTTTGCTTAGATCAGTGGGGCCTATACAGTATACACTTAAGCTCCACTGATCTAACTTCTAAGCAAAAAAATATTCGACAGCTTATACATTGTTTTTACTGAAATACGTTGAATGACAACAGGTTGTCGACAATAGGTCAGTCAAAAAAAAAATATATAAATTGAGCTAAAAATGAGTAAATCAGATGGCATATATACAACGGTACACGTGGTAAAGTAAAAAACGTGCCAAACTATATATTATGGGGCATAAAAAAATGAACGATATATCCTTCTGGTCGTGTGTGCATGCATGCAGTGTATAATAATGCATAATGTAATGTTTTTCATTGAAATGGGGAGGGCGCCATCAAAGATTAAAATTATCGGTGCAATGGATTGCCATGCTTACCATATGTCATAATTTTGCTGGGTTTTTTTTCATATTTTTTTCTTCATTCCGAAAACGAGTCTTTTCAAGCATCTTCAGCGAAATGGCCTCCATTATTATATTGTTAAACGCATAAAACCATTTCAAAAAGCGTCTCGATCCCCAAGAAGTCGCCCCAAGGATCAAGCAGAGCCATGGATGCATGGAGCTTCTCTCCATTCTGCAGCTGTTGTCTACAACCTGCAACGGGAGAAATTAGATTTAATATATGATTCATTGAGCAGGTAAAAAAATGGCAATAACACTAATAATTGAGCAATTATCGAGCATAGAAGAAATAAAATCCAAGTTCTTAAAAGTGGATGAAATTGAGATGCATTCATGCATGCATAATATGATTGAAACTGCAGTCTCTATTTTTCTATATAAGCAAATTAACAAAAAAAAATTAGAAATAGAAGCGAATATTTCTTAGTTGTATACATGCATGTGTATCCTAAATTTTGTTATTTTTAAGATAATTTAGAGCAAAGAAAGAACTTTCTATTTTCTTGTAAGAATGTCCCTAGAAATCGGTGGTAAACATAAAATAAATACTCATAAGTGATAAATTATTTTGTTGGTGTTAAATGGTTTCTCAACTTATTAATTGACACTGGCGGATCGGGGCGGGGGGGGGCCTCTCCTTCCTAAAAAAAGGTTTTGTAAAATCGCTCCATATCACTTTTTGCAGAAAATTATTTATAGCAGCCTGTCCATCACAATATTCCTGGATAAGCTAATATAGCGTATACTGGGTTTCACTTCATTATAATTTTATAACTATTATTATAACATCTCATAGACTCATGTGTTAATTGTATATGGTACCTAATGCAATTTTTACACTATAGACGTATCCCATGGGGCTACACTTTAATGACATCACCTTTTTGGGTGGGTGGATGGTCCAACGATGATGATGACAAAAAGTGGTGGGGTGGGTGGGTGCCCAAGGACCACAATGCATGATGTCACTTCACATTTGAAGGTAAGGTATATGCAAATGCATTTTACTTCAAAAGTGAAATAAGTTGTTTGAAATATAAGATGTTTTTCTCTAAATTTTTCAATCTTTGCTCCCGAGTATCTATATTTGTAAAGTTTTATTTGTAAAAGCAATTTTATATAAATGACATGACATGCAGGGGTGGGTGGGTGGTACATGAAAAATCCGATTTTTTAGTGACGTGGGTGTATAGCCCCATTCTATATATAGTTCAATTTTTAAATGAAAAAGTATAATTATTATTCTGCATATGTTACCCAATAAGGTTTTCTAATTTTATTTATATAGGCTAGTCACTATACGGTATTTCTGATAAGTAACTATATAGTCATTTATAATAAGGAGTAAACACATTTATGTGCATGGGTCGTATTATTTTTAAGAAGCATGCATGCACTTCTTGTCATAAGATTCTCATCAGTAAAACTCTTGGAGAGAAATGGAAGGACATAATTGGCCATCATAACTACCATTACGCAGATGTCATCCTCGTTAAGAAAGAATTTTAAGCAATTATCAAACCCTCGTATATTTTAACGAACAAAAAAGCAACTTTATAACTTATAGACGGGAAGCATTAACTTGATTTTTTATGAATATAATTCTGACGCAAATGCACATAGCTTTAAAATATAAAACAAAATATCCATCAAATGGTCTAGTGGACGTGCAAATGTTAAGTGGTACCCATTCATATTATTGCCTTTACTAAAAATCCAATGTATATTCACGTGGGGAAATGGTTTCTCCAAAAAAACAAAAAAACATGCACAAAACATTATTATATCTATACCTTGTTAAGAGTCAGTTTCATAATGTTCACCAACCCATATTGGGATAAGAATTTACTGGCCTTAGGGTGGGTCAAGTGGGCTCGGGTCCCACCCTTGTAACAGAACGATAAAGCGCGTGCCCGAACCTATAGTTTAGCTGATAATAACAAAGTAAAAGATTTCAAATCATGATTTTGTTTCGAAAGTGGGTTTTGAGGGCGGACCGGACCATAAGCATCAAAAACAACAGGTAAGAGTAAAATAATAAAAAAGTAGGCGCAACTTCATTTGGGAATGTTGGCACGCGACTGTTGATCCGAACTGAGAGGTACCGAAGGGAGATCAGGAAAAAAAACCACGCATATAATAAAATATATACACTGTCATGTGTATGCAGATATCATTGAGATCTTTCGGATCACGTCTACGGTGCATCCATATATACGTCAAGGCACAGCCAAATGAAATATACGCAACGAAGCGCAATTCCAAGCAGTTGGATATGTCACGAATGCATATAGTATATGTTATATTCGGATATATACTTGCTTTTTGATTTCAATGATTAAAATTAACATCCACTCTCATGAAAGTAAACTGATCTATAAGCAAATTTCCATATAACGCCTGAGAATGGGTTACGAGTCAGCTAATTATCGGAGGCCGGAGGGCAATCATGGTGACACTGACTCTCTCCCCAGAATTAGAAAATGTTGTGCAAAATGCAGGAAACCTGATGCTTCAAGGATAAAACATTTGTTAACCCATGGTGAAGGGGAAGGAGGGGGGGGGCTCCGACTACCTTCCACATAGACACCCCCTTCCCCCGTCGTGATTTTGTATGTTAATTTATTCCGCCCTCCCTGATAATTTTTGGCATTACGCCACTTATATTCAGTCATTTCTTCAGAACTATCCAACCGATTATGACAGATAACATTAAAATGACATCAGGTAGTTTGAATTTTCCAATTTATATTAAGCCTTGTTGAGCTAAGCATCTTAGGTGATTCAGGTGCCACTACATCACAACATTGCTTAATTAAAACTATCAAACGCCTGCAGGATCTTTTTGAGGGGGTGGAATGAACAGGCACCCAGAATGAAGACTCAAAGTTTTATAGTTTCTTCACAGCCTTGTCTTCATAAATGTATACAATTTCTCCAGCAATGCAAATCAATTCACTCGGATCCAATTTTCCCCTCCCTTCCCCCAACTCTAGTAATTTCCACACACCCTGTAATTTCAACAAAAACAAAAACTGGAAGAGGTAAAGGGGGAAGTAAGGTGAACAGACGATGTTCTTGAAGGCCGAGGAATCCAAGCGAGCCCCCTTAGGGTCCGTTTAGTCCTAGGGTTGATGTAGAGAAAAAAAAGGAGAGCCATGCCATGTGGCTGATGGCATCAAACAAAAGGGAGGGGCCGGACCAGAGGACGCCCGGGTGGGGTAATTGCAGAGCCAGCAAAAGACGGAGGGGTGAAGTGGGGTGAAGAAGAACAGAACGGCCCACAAACCAAGTTATTGTTGCTCTGCTTGCAGGAATTATCATTGCGAGTCCGCCAGTGGATGCTGTAAGACGTATAGTCAAAGAGTCCAACTCCATCCTGACCTCAAACAAACTCGCGGTCCAACAGGTGGGAAGCACAAGAGAGCGGGACACTTCGACCACCAGTCTTCATAGTTCTCACTATTTTGAGAGTAATTCAGGTGGTCGGTCATCTGATCGTCATCCTTAGTGTAACCGACGGAAATTGGGAGGGTGATCCAGTAGTCAGTCACGCACCAGGGAGCCGTCGCGGCCAAAACTTGCCATATTTCTGACGTCACGATCGGTCGGTGTGGGGCTTTTTAACCCACGTGCGCCCATCGTCAGCCTCATATAGTGACCGAAAGCAGGAGATTGGATGTGTGAGGAAACTATTTTCAATTACCTGTCCCTGTTCCTATAATATAAAAAGGCAAGCAGTGGCAATTGGACATTGTCCAGTCAGTATATGGTCGCGCGTGAAACCAGGGAGTTATTATAGTTCTGCAAGTAATTGGGAACTCTTATTTTTGTGTATTAAAAAACTTGATGAAATGGAAAGAACTATCCAGATGACCCTGTTGACTGTCATAATGACTGCATGGTCAATACATGCAGATGACCCTTTACATTCTAGCAGTGTTAAAGTGGCCCAGTGTAGGGCTCAGTGCCTCGATAAGGTAAGTTTTCTTTTAATTTTCTTTTTTGATATACATAGTATAGTGTACATGTCCTAATGCATATAAGACAAACTGGCATGCATGTTGACTAGTGCATTTTTCTACATTTAAGTAATGGTATTATGGTAGAAGTAAATTGTTGAGAAACTTTTTACTTTCATGAAAGGGTCATAGCCCAGGGAATGCGTATAAGCCCATTTGTATACGGGCGTGAACCACTTTAAATATCCCCTCCCCCGATTTGGGATTCATGGCACGTCCGTACAGTTCCTTCTGGGTAAGGCCGTGGTCAATAATTGTATCCCTACCATTGGATAAAGTTTGTGCATATCTATAAGTTAATAGCATACTATGAACTATCCATGATGGACCCAGTTATAGAAGTTAATACTTCCAATAACTCTGATAAATATATGACAAGAACCAAGGGTGAAAAAAAATATAAGAATAAACTTTCAGACACTTGCCATATTTTCAAACATAAAATGTGTTATTAGAACAGTGAGCACCAAGCATATTTCAATTCATTGAAATACTTTCATTTTCATTTGTTAATTTTATTAAGTAGCCTATTCATGTAATACACACGAATTCTTCAAAGTTAACAGTGTTCATAGCACAAGTTTCAAAACTCAGTGGTGTAAACGTATACAGTCGCCTCAAAACATCTATTATTGTAGAAACTGCATTACTATTGGAAGTATATTTATATATATATTTTTTTCATTTATTTTATTTCGTCTTTGTATTAAAGTAATTCAAAATTGAGCTGATTTTTTCTTGCATTAAGTAAACTGACTATATAGGCCTATACCATAAATATAAAGCAGTACCGGTATACCTCATAGATCTACAAAAAGTATACCTATTATTTTTTTTCCAACTTAACAAATTCACTGCAGGCTTTACTGGAACAAGCACCCGCACCATATACTTTTATTAAAAAAAATATCTCCCATTTTCGCAGAAGCCATTTTCCATTTTAGTAATTTTGTAGTAAATGTATTTTGGGAGCTAAATCAGCACGTTCAGGTTCCATCAGTTATCTGGCATGCTTGAGCCAATTAGCTATTCACAGGTATTCATGCTGGGCTTTTGAATTAGATATATGTGAATCTGTGATGAAGAATGTACATATATCAGAAAAAAAAGAATGAATTCAATGGGGGTCCCCATTCTTTCCATCCCCACCCATAATTCTGCCTTCACCTACTTCTGCGAAATATGTCCATGGGGGCATCTTTACAGAACTGGAAGAATAGCAAGAATACCATAAGACTAATTATGGCTCACATGCATGAGGTTGTTTTTTTTTGAGGCAAACACGATGTTCAGGTGCCAGTAGCTAGCTGATCCCGACTGACCCCAGGTAATCACACGCGCACGAAGAGTTCCTCTTCCCCTCCCTAATTCCTTTAAAAAAGGTCCTTATCACACATGCACCTATCACTCAAAAATATATTACTAAATTTAAGTATACTTTATGCCTGCATTGTACATGGCTAGGCCTATACAGACACCCTGACCATTTTTTACATAAAACTTTAAAGTTTAAGTATAAATCATAATTTCATTAATTTTAGTTAAATTTTTTTTTCCATATGGCAATACTGGGCCTAATCTAGGAATGATGGTGAGATCCATCATTCTAACTAAAAATGCAAATCAGTTTCCACGACTTTCCTCAATCATTGATAATCCAAATTCCATAAATGATGTTACGGTACCTTATTAATTTTTTGTATATAAAACAAAGCTCGGCATACAGAATTTGAAAGTTAATCATTTCATTAAATAAGACCAAATTACTGAAACCGAGCAAAAGAACTGCGTAAATATCCCACTACTGGCCATCCCAAAAAATCAGCAAATAGGCCTATATAGTATAGGTTGAGCAAGTATGAGTTGAAATAAAAAAATTGTAATGTGAAACTGACAGTTTTTGAAACTGTATGGAACTGTTGGTTTGCTAGCTGAACTCATCAAACAATTTCAAGCACTTGAACGTATAAACGTTCAACCGCGTAGTCCGTGTACCAAAATAAAAGCTTCAATCCCTTGCATGTTTTCTTATATAGGCCTATAGACGACTATAAGGTTCCTCCTTAACCTTCACACAAATGCGTCAACTCTGACCCTAATTATCTAAACAAATAGATCTTAGGTGTGGTGCGCTTTTCTGTCTATAAATTTTGTTAGCTAACACTTAACAATGGGCAGATCGAGAGGAGGGTTCCTATACCTATACATAAGTCCTGCATTTTTTGGTTGTTGGATTGTGGTTCGTGATGCAATCAATATGTAGTTTCCTTTTTTGCACTCCATATGTCTAATTAGAGTTCTTTCTAGCTATTTTCAAGACCCCACATAATTATACAATTGCTTTTATCTATAGTTTTCTAAAGTTTTTTCTGTCATACGACTTGTAATGCTTATGGAGAGCACAATAGGCTAAAATAAAGTATACATTAATGTTTGAGCCTGGAAATGTATTAACCATACAGTTCCAGCTCATCGAAAAGAAAAATAAAATAAATGGAAACTGCTTAAATTATGTTGTTTGTCCCCAAGTTAGCTTGGGTCATTGTCCTTTTGTTTTACTATTTTTCTACCCCAAGTTTTTCCCCAGCATCCGAAATTTTGGCCCAAAGTGGGAACTGTAAACTCCTGTCATTTACAAAAGTAAAAAAAATGACCCCATAAATCAGGCCTGGGCACAACAATCTCTTCAAAACAGACTCAACCCCAAAATCACGGATCCCGTGTTTTCCCCTAAGAGATTTTTTTGCCCCCTCCGTCTCGTAAGAATTAGTGAGAGTGAAATCCATCCACACCCCTTTATAATGTGCTTATTTAATAACCACTAAATAACCCCATTTGGCTAAACCCAACTTAATATGAACATTCCTTGTATATATTAAGCTAAATTTGAAACATTCTTTAAACAGAGGAGTTGCGCAGGGTAAAAAAAAATAAACCACAAATTTCTGAGCTAATTACAAAAGTTTGTGATCCATAATATACGGATGACCTCTGACAAAGGATCATTGGACGAAAGAGAGGATCCTTCGGGGTACCGGAAATTTACAAAATACATGTGTAGATCATGTTCACCCCTAACTAAAACACTAAATTCGGATTGGTTGTTTTACGACCAAAACAACTTAGGACTACTTTACCAAGGAGCGAACAGCTTTATTTCCTTTTACTATGACATAGGCCTAGTCGTTTTGCAAAGGATAAGCTAAATAAAATTGTCATGAAAAAAAGGACTTAAAATTTTTGCGTTGTACTAAACTAGCAAAAAAGTTATCAAAATGTAGTAAATTCGTCGTAAACTATGATAAATAAAGAATCTATGGCAAAACTATAGGCCTACACGCAAAATGTAAAAAACTCATGTATTGGTTTTTGAAGTTCAGAGTTTTGAAGATTCAAAATGAGTGAATTCACTGCACTTAAATTTTGAACTCTTGTTTACAGGTGCAAAATTCAAATGCTATACTTCTGTGTTGCGCATTCAAAACCTTCAAACTCAACAAGAACACTTTGAATTGCATTTCTTGAGGCGACCCAGGGATTCAAACCAATATCAGATCCCTTGTACTTTTTTGGGGCTCCCAATGTGCTCTTGGAGGCATGTTGGCCCGCCCTATTTTGGAAATTTTACGCTATGCTACCTCGTAACTATGGCATGACTAGAACAAGGCAAGGGCTTACTTTTGGTTCTGTTACTCTATTCACTATTTCCATCATCACCTCGCAGCTCGTTTTCCCCAAACCGAAATTCAATGGATTTCCAAATTCACACAATTCTTAAAAGCCTTTTGTCCCACTTTTGAATTTGTCAGAGCAATTGAAACTGCAATGACACGCTCGGACAGCGGCACATTGCTACCTGAGCTTGCAAGAGGGGTTTGTGTTAACTAAACCCAGGAAAAATAGATTAAAGTATAGGGTCCTAGCAAGGGGTGGATCAGAAGGGGTTCCGATTGAAAGAAGAGGGACATTCTGTATACAACGTTCTCCATTATAATCATTTAGAACTGAAATTATAGTGGGGGTAAGTTATGAATACCGATTGTAAAAGGAGGCTTAGCTAGAAACTGACTCGAGTTGGGTTTGGGGAAACTCAAATATTCCTTACAACAAATCATACCACCGGACCCAACAATATACCGAGTACCAGTCTTTTTTGTACATTTTGCTGATCCAAAGCTTTTGACATTGGAATAAAAATGCACACTAAAAAAAAAGAAATCCCGATGAAATGTCCGGTACAAGAAATGTGAAAAGTCTAAGGGGTCAAGTAAGGGCTAAAACCAGTTTCGTAAAAACATGTCATAAAGGACAAAACTGCAGTGCGATACCGTGAATTTCGTTCCAGAAATGCACCCATACCACTATACGTTTCGTACATATAAAAAGATCTTAAAAATATGAAATGTCTCAATGTTATTTACAATTTTATACATAATTATCGGGCTATTCATTGGACTTTAGCAAAGTGCTATTGTTGCTTGGTTCAATGAATTATACTGAAATTTTCTGGTATAGATGTATAGGCCTATGTATGCAATACACCCTGTTCAACTAAAAAATTAATTGGAGAATTCAAATGGACCAGTAATAGATTGAAGAGATTGATTGATTGCTAGACAGAATTATGACAGTTATATGATGTATATATGATGCAAAATCAACTATACTGAAACCGAGCAAAAGAACGGTGTAAATATCCCACTACTTTTGATAGCCAGTGGGATATTTACGCCATTCTTTTGCTCGGTTTCAGTATAATCGATAATACAAAGCTGCTTGCTTACTTTCTATTTTCCCTCTTTTTTGTTGTTGAACAGCTCATTAATGTAATAAGTTTGCCCCTGAAATCTAGCAAACCCTACTAACATAAACTCCATAAACAATAATGGCCATCGTGGCAATTTATATCTACTAAAATGGTTATAATAGTCAATATCTCAACTATAAGTAAATACAATAAAGTATTTTTTTTAATTTTATAGTTTACCAGAACCGGCTGGACACCGAGTGACAAAGTTTGTAAAGAAGAACCGGACTGTTTTATGGTGAGACATATATAGGGCACATTAGAAACAAAAAATGAAGTAGAAGGAAAGACATTTACATATTAACACGGTACATAAAATATTCTTATTATTTTTTAAAGTGTTGGGAAAGTTGTGAATTGCTTAATCAGAACTTTGTCGTTTGGGGTTCAATGTGCAGCCACAGTGATATATGTGTAAGTTACATTTGCATATGTCTTTTTCATTTCGTATATAAATCAAACATTTCTTATCATATAAATATTTAACTCAATTACATTGATTTTCATGTACAGTTCCCAGGATGTCAACAGTCCTGTGGATTTTATTTGCAAGGAACCCTAACAGGTATATATATATCTGAATGAAAATGCTGCTAAATATTATATAGCTCGGTAGATGATGGGTTCTCATGTTTGATTATACTAAAATGTAGAAGCACGTATGTAAATAAAAATTATTTATCTTTTAGAAAAAACGAAGCCATCATTCACTTTAAAATTTGTAAATCCAATGGAATTTGAGAATTCTAAATCGGGTCAGACATTACAAATCTCGTGGTCTAAACCGGAAGCTGCAGCAACTACATCAGTGAGCAATGGTTCCAATAATGTGGTCTATATTCTATTAAGAAGATCACGAATTAATAGTGAATTAACCAGTTGGCAACAAGTGGTCCAAGTAAGTTCAAAGCATAAACTTTCTAATTATGAAGTATCAATGCCGAACCAAATAAAAAAATGAATTTTGAAAAAATATTTATTCTAGACTTCTGAATTGAAGACATCCATGGACATCAATTCTCTTACTCCTTCGGCCATAGTTGACTTTAAGTTGATCGCAGCCACCGGGGCAGGAATGGCCGGTCAACTCGTCACCACTTATAAGGTGCCCAGTGGAGTGGTCATGCCGCAAGATGGCAAAGCATTGGCACCATCTCATGTCAATGTTGATGTCAGTGATGGCAGAGGAATTGTCAGAGAACAGGGCGAGGTAGGAACACAATTTATATCGTACATCACACTCAATGCGATCTATATAATTTTATACAATATAGATATAGGTAGTATTTCCTCCGGATATTAAATAATTCAAATTACTAACTTTAATTAAATTTAAGTAGCGTATTTAGGCATGTTATTAGAAGTATAATAGTATAGTATTATGTACACGTATTAGTAACAAGTATTAGTATATTTTGAAGTATTTTTTATTTTGCCAATAAGCTAATTTAGCCTAATTTAAGTAATTTAAAAAAAAGTAATTCAAACTGCTACTCGACCTACTGAAAGGCACTTCCACGCTATAGGCCTCCGAATATTGCATGCGAGCGCCGCCTAGTTTGTAAGTCGTAATGTAGTTGATGAAATACCGCGATCTGATACATCAGTTCAATGCATTTTTTCAAACGTT
>JAQIXP010002103.1:0-16017 GCA_034700285.1 Proteroiulus fuscus | reverse complement strand
ACAGTTTGAAGAAAACGAATTTAACATTGAAATCCCCATAGGCCCATGCTGTTAAAAGTGTGGACAGCCCCCTTAAGGGGCAAATGCTGCCAATGCATGCTTTGAAATAATTCCACACTGATTCCAAATTAAATCTTGCTGATGCCCAACTGAATCTTGATAATTTTTGATTTAATCATGTTGAGTCCCATTTGAATCTAGTAGTAAGCGTAGTCCCAATTCAACTTGTTGAGCCCTAGTTGAATCTTGGTGAGGAATAACATTGAATCTGGGAAAGTCTTGATTGGATCCTACTGATGATCCAAACCTTTCAGAGTTTGTTGTCCTGCAGAGGTCCTACTGAAGTTAATTGAAGAAGTTGTGGATTTTTTTAATCGAAACATCAGGTTATCTATTTCATGCATGGCTAGTTCTTGAGTGTTCCCGTCCATCCTCCTCAACTTGACGAGAAGTAAATCTGTGAATAGTTCTAATTGGTCCTTTTCTGACTGTCCATGTGGTGCGACGTTAGCTCGTAAAATGTCAAGTGCCTGTTCCATTTGATCTTGAACTTGCTCGGTTTGGGTTAGTTTTCGTTTTCTGCCTTTACTTTGCTGCGAAGCAAGTGATGTGTTCGGATTTGGATTATTTGCACTGGAACTTCGATTTTCATGTTGTGCATCATCATCATCATCTTGATGAGCAATGGAGGTTGAAGGTGATTGTGGGGCATCCTCATTGGTAGTTGCCAAGAAATGTGCTCCATATTGTTCACTTTCATGATCATCATCAATTTCCTGTTCAAAATGGATTGAAAATGTAAATAATGGCATACAGCAATATAAACCTTGCCCTTTACAGTCATATTCAAAAAACTTGATGCCATACTTCTACATTTACCCCCAAGAAAAAACTACCATCTCGAAGCTAATGTTTACTATATGTCATATTGGCTGTCAGATGATGCACTTGCTCTTACTCCCCAAGCCGAGCCACGCGTCAACTGAATCTTTGAGTGACCCAATCTGAATCTTTTCGAGTGCCAAAAGATTCTTGCTGAGTTCCAATATGATTCTTTTGTGTCCCCACCTGAATCTTGCTGAGTCCATGGCAACTGAATCTTGATTCTTTGTGAGTCCCATCTGAATCGAATCTTGGAAGGTCCCATATATTTGTATGTTGATGAGCTAAGCTAGTCAAACATCCACTTCTTGTTTAGTCTTGGTGAATCCCTAATGAATCTGATTGAATCCCTATGGATCCTTGTGAATTTTATGGAATTCTCTGCTACTCACGAATCCCATAAATAAGGTAAGCGTAAGCCAGCTAGAAAACAACGTTTATTCTATCTTTCAGAATTGCAGCCATCCATCAACAGCTGCGAAAAGACGAAGGAAATCCAAGCTCTGGAACAGAATGGGAACCACTTTAGCCTGGAGAAGGATGCCAAAAAGCGAAAAGAAAAGGGTCTCACATTGTGGACTGCGGCCATCTTCATCCTGGGAGAAATGGCAGGAAGTGGGGTGCTCGCGCTTCCTTATTCAGTTGTAAATGCAGGTGACCGGAACGTTCCATGGAATTTCTAGTATGCCAGGAAAACACGGATTGTTTTTTTTTAAAAAATCAATCCGGGCTTTCCTGATAAACTCAGGATATTCTAGCAACACTACCTTGGGTTTTTTTATCGCAGGCTGGAGTGGTCTAGTCATGATTGCTGCATTTTGCGCCACATCCGGATATTCCGGCACGCGGCTTAGTCTTTGTTGGATTATGTTGGAGGAGCGCTACACGGAGTACCGAAGTCACTGCAATAATCCGTATCCTTCCATCGGATACAGGGCTTACGGAAAATGGATGCGGTTAGTACTGTTTTTCTGTTTGTGGAAATAATATTCATGAGAAATGTGAACATTCAAAGAATTTGCTAAAAATTCTCAAAAAATTAAGAAAGAGTTATTAAATTGAATTTTTAATGTATAAATATAATAAATATTTGGGTACCTATTTCTGTAGAAAAACGCGGTTCAAAATTAAAAGTAGCGAATTTTTGCTGAAAAATTTAAATTTATGTGCAGCAGAAATGTATGCTTTTTAAATGTTCTGTGGAAATCGTGACTATAAGCTTAGTTTTCTGCAGAACATGAATTACGGAGAGATTTGTCACCATAATTCTGAAAATAATTTCTGCAAAAAAATCTTTTAAATACCTACCCAGTTGCAAGAGTTTATAAAAATTGTAGCAGCAATTGCTGTTTTTGTTTTCATTTTAATAAAATTAGCAGAAATAGATTTATTCTAGCTGCTAAGTTTATGGATTTTAGGTATTGCATTAAATATAATGTTTAATACAATAAATTGATGAGTTAAAAATAAAAGTGACAGATATGAAAAAATATTAGACCCTTGAGAGTTTGAAAAATGTGTAAAAATTGTACCTTACTAAAAGATTATCTAAATTATGCAACAACAACAAAAAATCTAGTTTATTTAGCCCAAAATTAATGATTTTTGAAACCGAAATCGAAATTTTCGTTAAGTTTGATTTCAAAAATCGAAATCACGAATTGTGATTTTGGTAGTAGTGCTCATGACGTGAGCATTCATGAAAATTCACAAAAATCCTGACTTTTGAAACCAAAATCGAAATTTTCGTTAAGTTTCGATTTTGGAAATTAGGATTTTACCAAAATTTTGCTTTTGAAAGTTTGGCTATTTGATCAAAAATCAAAGTTTCAAAGAATTGGGATTTTGGCAATGCTCATGAATTATAAGCATTCGTGAATATTCTCAAAAAATCCTGACTTTTGAAACCAAAATCGAAATTTTCGTTAAGTTTCGATTTTGGAAATCAGGATTTTACCAAAATTTTGCTTTTAAAAGTTTGGCTATTTGATCAAAAATCAAAGTTTCAAACATTTTTGTTTTTGGTAATGCTCATGAATTTTAAGCATTCATGAATATTCCCCAAAAATCATGACTTTTGAAACCAAAATCGAAATTTTCGTTGACTTTTGATTTTGGAAATCAGGATTTTTCCAAAATTGTGCTTTTGAAAGCTTGGCTTTTTGACCAAAAATCAAAAATTTCATAGAATCATGATTTTTGGCAATGCCAAAATCGTAATTATATACAGAAATCCAGACTGCGATGCAAAAATCATCATTTTTCAGAAAACGCAACATTATGACTCACGATTTTGAGGCTAAATTATCTCGATTTCAAGAGATTAAATTGCTTCAAAAATTGAAAATCCATGTAATTTTATTTCTCAGGTTTTTTGTCTCTTCCTGTGTCAACATCACGCTGTTTGGCGTTGGCACGGTGCTTCTGCTCCTCTCCTCCCGACTGATCCACAGTTTAGTCAGCCACGTTTGGGAGCTCTCTCCGTGCCTATGGATCCTAATCATCGCCACCTTTTTGGCTCCGCTCATGTGGTTGGGAACGCCAAAGGACTTCTGGCCAATCGCAATCGGGGCTGCGGCGACCACCATCGTGGCGTGTATTATGATCATCATCAGAGCAGCCTTGGATGCTGATTCGTCCGTACCTGTCGAGTATCCACCGCCAACTTTCAAGAGCTTTTTCCTGGCCTTTGGAACCATCCTGTTCTCGTATGGTGGCGCATCCACTTTTCCGACCATCCAGAACGATATGAGGGACAGGGCCTTGTTCTCCAAAGCCGTTGGAATTGCATTCATTGGTAAATTGAGTTGGTTTTTTTGCATAAAAATATCGTGCTTTATGACATCAACAGGGCTTCAGTTCGAAAATGAATTATTTTTATTGATTTTGGGAAACGATAAAAAATTTTAGGACATTTTTCTAGGCTGATTCTCTGCAATTTCATGACAACTCTAGATAATCGCAAAGTTTTGGGATTTTTACAATTTTAGCATCTAGAGAGAAATTGTAATATTATAGACAATTTTTTTGTGAACAAGTATTAAATACATGACAGTTTTAGGATATTGAGGGGGGTAAAAAAATCACAATTTGAAGAATTTTTGGACAACTAATTGAATTTACGACAATTTTAGGATATTAAGAAAAAAACATTCAAAGTTTTAAGAATTTTTAGACAAATAACTATATTTTACGACAATTTTAAGATATTGAGAAAAAAAAATGCAAAATATTGGAATTTTATTGCAAATATTTACAGTCCATGACAATTTTAGGATATTAAAAAAAAAATACAAAATATTTTTATGACAAATAATTACAGTTCATGATAATTTAGGATATTGAAAAGAAAATTCAAAGTTTTAAGAATTTTGGGGCAAATAATTAAATTTTACGACATTTTTAGAATGTTGAGGGGGGAAAAAATGCAATAATTATAGAAATTTTGAATAACTAATTACAGTTTATGACAATTCTAGGATATTGAGGGAAAAAATTCAAAATTTTAAGAATTTTTGTACAGATAACTAAATTTTACGACATTTCAGGATATTAAAAAAATGCTATTTTTTTTTAGAATTTTTGGACAACTAATTACAGCTAATGACAATTTTAGGATATTGAGAAAAACTGAATAAATTTATTAGAAATAATTACAGTTCATCACAATTTAGGATATTGAGAAATGAATGCAGAGTTTTAAGAATTTTAAGGCAATACATATTGTATTAGAATTTTAGAAAATTCACTATAAATGGAAAAGTTTAAAATCTTCCGATCTTAGAAAAAGTGTGATCTGTAGGTAGAGAGTTCCAAGATCAAGAAATTTTTCAAGATTTAAGACTTATTTTTTTTCAGGCCTCGAAATCATTTACGTGCCTGTAGCTGCATGCGGCTACATCCTGTTCGGCAGCCGGTTGCAAGTCAACATTCTGGACACACTGACGCAGGGCCCGGATATCATAGCAGTGCAGATTCTGCTGGCAGCTCATTTGCTCTTCGCCTTCATCATCATCATCAATCCATTCTGTCAAGAATGCGAGCAGCTTTTCAAAGTCCCGAATGGTATTTCTGAATTTCTCAACTTTCTTGGGGCGGTTGGACTATTTCTCTATTTTTTAACCTTAGTTCAGTTTTTTAGCTATTTATTAGTTATGGGTGCCAAAATTAGGGATTTTTGTCTTTATTTTGAATTACAGTTTTGTTTCTCATATAGAAATATGCATTTTTTTCTTTCATTTAGCCTTCGGTTGGCGTCGCTGCCTCATGCGGTCCATGATCATGGTCGCCATCGTGTTTGTAGGGGAGTCGGTCCCACATTTTGGCAAAATCCTTAATCTGGTCGGCGGGTCCACCATCACGTTTCTTACCTTTGTTTTCCCACCGTTGTTTTACATGAAGTTGGTCGACATGAAATGTCCTCCAGGAACAGAAAGGTAAAACATCAAAAACCACTTATGAACATTACAAACCCCTTGCAAAAAATAATATCTAGCTTGTTTTTTCTTGAAATTAATTTATTTGGCCCGAAAATCGTGCATTTTTAAATTCACGATTTATATAAAATCAACATTTCTGCATCACAATCTAGATTTTGGTATAAAAATCATGAATTGGAAATCAAGACTATCAAAATCAAGATTTTTTTTAAAATAAGAATTCTATGAAAACTTGGGATTTTTGAGTTTCAAATTTTGGGATTTTTGAGTTTCAAAATTCGGGATTTTTGATTTTCAAAATTTGGGATTTTTGAGTTTCAAAATTTGGGATTTTTGAGTTTCAAAATTCGGGATTTTTGAGTTTCAAAATTCTAGATTTTGAGTTTTAAAAGTCGGGATTGAGAGTTTCAAAATTCTGGATTTTTGAACTTCAAAATTCTGGATTTTTGAACTTCAAAATTCAGGATTTTTGAACTTCAAAATTCAGGATTTTTGAGTTTCAAAGGTCAGGATTTTTGAGTTTCAAAAGTCAGGATTTTTGATTTTCAAAATTTGGGATTTTTGAGTTTTAAAATTTAAGATTTTTGAGTTTTAAAATTTGGGATTTTTGAGTTTTAAAATTCGGGGTTTCAAAATTCTGGATTTTTGAACTTCAAAAGTCTGGATTTTTGAGTTTCGAAATTCTGGATTTTTGAGTTTCAAAAGTCAGGATTTTTTAGCTTCAAAATTTAGGATTTTTACGTTTCAAAATTTAGGAATTTTTTGTGCCAAATTAGCTTGATTTGTAAATAAGCTAGATTATTTTTATTAATTCACTTCGGATTTTAGGAAATATTGGTACTTGAAAAAAAAAAAAAAGAAAAAACATTTTATAATATATTTTGAGGAGAATTTTTAACTTTTTTGTTGTTAATCGTGGTTTTTCCTTTAGGCAAGTAAAGCTTCCCGAGCGAATATTCCTATGGAGCCTTATCGTTATTGGTATCTGCGGCGGAGCGGCCGCCACTTACAACTCCATCTGGGAAATCACTTCTCCGAAGGCATTTTCCTTGCCTTGTTACCTTAGTGCCGATTAATATGTCCTGCCGGGCGGACTTACTGCTACGTTGATACTCGCCTCAGATACACAAATTGATGACTAAACTTGAGCAAAAGTGAGAATTCAGCACTTAGCTTTCCAAATTCCAAAAGGATGAAAAAGCATAACAGACTTTACAATGCTGATGAGGGTCCAAAACCACATTGCTCTACAGTTTAGTCGTGATTTGAGCCAATACTGGTTTGCTATGTTTGCATTAACAAAGTTTTTAAGGAAAGCGCTTCCCAGAAAAAAGATATCCATACAAATATTGTGGAATTATTTTACATTTTCACTGAAGTATATCTACAGTGATTTGTTCCATTAAAGGGACAGTCCCACTTTGAAACAAGTTGATTTTAGGAAAAAGAGCATGAAAAATAAGGATAGACATGGAAGTTGCAATTGGATTTGAGCCTACTGTTCTGAATACGTGGATTTGAAGGAAAATAGAAAGCCCAAATATGCACCAGTTTTCTGACTGTGTGTAGCGCCCTCTACTGGATAAAAGGCATCAACTCTCATTGAACACATAGACATGCATGTCCTAGAGGGCGCTACCAAATGGCTCTGCTTGCTGACAGCTATTGAAAAATGGCGCCTGACATTATTTTGCAAACGTCTTATAAAATTACTTTACTTCAATTGTTATTGCCTCAGCCATTTATATCTAGTAAGTGTGTGGAAATTTCTTGTTACAAAATGGGACTTTCCCTTTAAATTGATGATTAAAGGAAGTTCTACAGTACTGGTGGTAGTAAATGTTCCATATCTGTACAGGATATTTTTTCTGGGTTTCCAGCTTGTTAATTTCTAGCCAATGTGGTTTGCTATTACCATATTGATCTCCATTGCAAATCTCGAAGTTAAATCGCTTGTTAAAAAGTGGATATAATTATAGACTATAAAGAAAAATAATGTTGTTAATAAACTTGAAAATTGCACTTTTTTGTTATTGAAAGTTTGAATTTCGCGCCGTCATCGTTTATATGGTTTTTGAGTGTATTGACGCGGTTTTGCTTGAAGCGCCGTACATTATTTTTTTCTCGTTGATTTCTTGCATCTTTTTTGATTCTGTCGTTGCATCGTTGCATTTTACTCGTGGTGTTTCGTGTGATTTTTCTAATTTTCACGTTTGTTTCAGTGGAAAATACATATTGGTACCAAGAAAATAAACCATGGGGCCGGTGAGTGTATAATTCTATTAACGTTGATATAATTTTCACCCATTATTGAAGTGTGGAAATAAGCGGCTTGCACGTTTTCCATTTCTTGTTGTTCACCGTTTTGAATTTATTCTTTTGAACTTCAACCTTTGGATTTGCTTAACGTTTGTTGACTTGCTCATGTAAGGATGAGATGATTGTGAAAGAACCCCAAATTTTAAATTCTGCCCACGCCTAATCCAGTCATGGTAGGGCCTACTATACATTTGGGATTTGAGCTTAACTTAAAGTTTCTAGGTCTCATGGGATTTAAACTCCCTGTTTGGGGTGCTCTTTACCATAGTATTATGAAAATTTTGAATAATCCAGTGGGTCTGATCTCATTATTATGGCACAAGGGTTTGAAATTCATAAGCTTTCGGTTCTTGGATTTGGAACACGTGTGCTTTGGATCTAGGGCCTTTGGACTCTTATGTTCATTTATCACGTGAAGTTTCAAGGTGTGGGATCTAAAGTAGTCTTGTTTTCCTGTGAAACCAGTTTTTGAGTTTCACAAGCTTATACACATTGCATAACTGTTTCTTAGAAATCTATGTACACTGTAATAGGGCCTATAGCTAACAACTTGGCCATGCCAATTTACATGCTCATTGCATTAATCTCGTGAGGTTTTGGGGGGGAAAATGGGGTTTAGAAACTTTAGAAAAACTAATTTGGGGGGTCCTTTCAAAGGAACCTGTTTTTGGGTACTATCACAAATTTAAAATACACGTTGCATAAACTTTGCCCTAAGGTCAAGGATCTAGAACTGCCTAGGTAGCTAACAAATCAATCCTGGAAATTTGTGACTAGACGGTTACCAGCAACTAAGTATGACAAAATTTCATAGCAGGTTATTTTTGCTTCTGCCATTAAATTACCAAAAAATGCAAAATTTTCCTATTTTCTGGTTTCCACTCTTCAAATTAACAAGTTAGTTGAGTATTAAAAGTTCCCTAAAGCTTTTTCTCTAATTTAGTCATAAAGTAAATAAAAAACAAAAATAAGATAATGTTGAGATTCGAACTATGAACCTCTGACTTTCTATGTGTCAGCGTCCTACTACTAGATTGTACAAAAAAGAAGCTATCAACTTTAACCTGCTTTTCTTTTCCTGGAAAAATGGGTGAGGGGAACAAAACTGCATAATTTGTTCTCATGATTAATGGACATTTCCTAAAGAATCAAACTTAAATTCTATGGTTTGATATATCGATGGCTTGGGACTCAGTTTTTCGTTTGCAGCATTCACGTGCAAGCTAAATCACTTCACGTCAGATCGCTTCAAAAATAAAAGCATTTTCTTCATGTTTTCTTTTGGAAATAAGATTTTGCAATTGTTCATCTCAAGAAATATGCTAAAAATAAAATAATGATGTCATTAGATCAGGTGTTTCTTGAGAACCACAAAATGTATGCACGGCATGAATACGGTATGTGTCGGACAGTATAAACTTGACGAAACCTAGTCAAAAACTATATCAGCCGATTTTCAAAATCATTAGACCTGCAGACCCTATTAGACTCAGGACCCTATTGTCTCAATGACCAGAAATTATGTAAATAAACATATATTAGTTATGTGAATAAGTGTGCCAAATTTCATCCAATTTGGAGGACACGGAGCTTAGTATTTCAGAGTAATTTGTTGTAGGCCTATAAAATGAATTTTTTGTAAAATTCTTAACTACTGGAAGTAGGAACAGTTAATATTTAAAAAGTAGTTTTAAAGACTTTCTCCCATCTGTTAGATTCATTGTAGGGCTAGACATTTCCAAAAACAACATACTCTAAAAGCCATATGTAATAAAATTTTTTTGTCATTTGAACAGTTGTAGACACAATGTGCTAAGATTTAACAGACATCATTTATTGATTCTAGGTGGCTGGTAGAAAATCTTTCGGAGTGGGGCAACAACGGCTTCCCGTAGCCCGACGGATTCCGCCACCTCGCACGGCTGTTCCCAGATTAGAAAGCACGATTAGCACCACTGACGAGGTTGCTCCCGCAACCGACCAACTAGTCACGAGTCAAGATACCAGCAACTTAAAACCTGCAATGACAGAGCCGAATTCATGCGCCGATCCCACTTCACGTTATCCAATTGGGTCTAAAGTTTCTGTGCGTGGAACAATCACAGGCATCCTTTTATTTCGGGGCGACACCGGCTTTGCGACAGGCACCTGGTGTGGGATCGCGCTCGACGAACCTGGCGGGAAGAACAACGGAAGCGTGAACGGGATTCGATATTTTGCCTGTGCGCCGAACCACGGGGTTTTCGTAAGGCCCCAGAATATATCCCTCGTGCAAGAGATGGAGGGCTTCGAAACTTCAAGGCTAACGGATAACAAGTCCAACAGAGCTCGTAAATCGGGCGATAATCTTCCTCTGCCATCGTGGGTGAAATCGAAAGGTGGATTCAGTGCCAAAAGGCGCCTCGCCAAGCCAGACGTCGTGCTGAAACTGGCGGATCCAAGACGAAAGTCGGCTTTGAAGGCATGCTTAAATGCCACAACCATCTCATCCTCATCTGCATCCAAGGGCAAGGAAAATAAGCCTACAGCTGAAGAAAGGTCAGTCGTTAAGGAGGAGGCTTCAATGACTGCTGAGATTCAGAATTCAGCTATTAGCCATGAGCCGACAGCAGTAGGGCAAGAAAGTATTCAGCCTAAAAATGCTTGCAGAGTCGTCAGACAGTTTCAGAAATTTGGTTTTCAAGGTGCCAGGCTTGGAGTTAAAGGAAATCCGGTGGAAAAAGACGGGACAAAAACATTAGACTCGACCATGCTCTTGCCGTCGATTGGAAACCCGAAGCTTACGACCTCACTGGTTATGCCTGACAGTGGCTTAGGCGAAATTCGCAGTGTGAACGAGGGCGCCGGAAATGACTGTAAGCTTGCTGCAAGTAACAGTTCAGCTTTAAATAACTGCACATTTGCCGAGGCGCGGAATTCAGGCGGGAGTGGCTTGGAGAGTCTAGCTAGTCAGGAAGGAAAGTTCGAAGTTGAGTCAGCGTTAACTGAGCCAAGTATTCCAACAAGAAATGAGTGCGGAAGGTCCGCGACGCAGAATTCAGCGGTGAGGATCGAGGAAAGTCTGACCTGCCAAGAAATCAAGTCTGAGGCGAAGACGAAATTAACTGAGCCAAGTATTCCGCCCGGAACTGCAAGGAATGTGACCAGACGGCCTCTGAAATTCCAGAAGTTACAGAAATTTGGCTTCAGGGGTGCCAGTGTTACAGTTGAGGCAAATCCAGGGAAAAAAGACGTGCCAATGAATGGAAATGACAACGTGGTCTTGCCTACTCGTGGAAACCCGGTGCCTAAAACCCGGCCGGTTATGCCTAGCAGGGGGTTAAACGAAACCCGCACTATTGAGGAGCGAGTCGAAGATGACTCGGGTCATAATTCGACATTAGGAAACATGTCAATACCCGCAGATCGACCTGCAGTATCCAGATTGGGAATACCAAAATATAAGACAAATAAAACCGCCGTTCAACAAGTGGTAAATGTGCCAAATAAGAAACCTGTGAATTCCAAAAAAGTGCCAAAATTCCAGAAGTCTAATTCAGTTAAACAATATACGCCGGATAATTCAAATTTACCTGCTGGAAATCCACAAGGAATTTGCAGAAGTGACGAGTCTCTCGTATTACCAAGCACGTCATTACTTAATGTTTCTTCGAGCTCCTTCCTGGTGGCAGAAGATGGCATCCTATCGACACCGGCGATAACGTCGTCGCCAAAGACCATGGAAATCCAAGCTGCCGGCTTAGACCAGACATTTGCAAAAGTTGCAAGCAGTCAAAGGGTACTGGAAGAAGTTGTACCGGATATATTACTCGCATCTCCAATTTTACCTGCCGAACGGATGGATACCGAGCAAGTTGTGCTCCTAGACCGGACTTTCGAAGTCAATAAATTCTGCTACGAAGATGCCGGCTGCGTGAACCTGCAGGAAACAGAAGAACTTTCCGGTAAGTTTACTGTGTTTTAGCTTTTGAGGTTTGATTTTTAAATTAGCAACAAAAAAGTTTGTTTTATTTCAGTGTTTATGCGTAGGCCGGTTTTATTTTTATTTAAATGTAATAGATTTACGTCAAAGTTACACGGTACTAACATTTAAGAGAGAAAAATAACAAATGCAAGCTGGTTAATTTTTACATTAAATATTAACATAATATAAAAGGGGATTTAGTAAATTTTCCTGACTTACTTAGCTATTTTGGGATTTTCCCTGAATTTTCAGGTAATAATTTTCAACTTCAATTTTTTTTAAATTATCTGAAATTTTTTTTAAAAGTTTCTGAAAAATTTCGAAAACTATCTAATAATTTCTGGAAAATTTCCATGAAATACTTGAGAAATTTTCAAAATAATTTTACAGAAACAGAAATTCAAAAACTAACTATAATAAATTTTAAATTAAAATTTGAAAAGTTGATTTTTATTACTCACCCAATGTGTTCAATTCCATCGCTAATAAATTAATGAATTTACTAGACTAACTACCCAATCATTAGTAAATAATATATTTGTAGGCCTACAGATAAATCTTCCTCCTCAGGAATTGTTAACAAGATAACAAATTTGATACTAGGCGTATTTTGGCGTTATTACCCTGTCATACGCTGTAGTCATCCAGTTTACAAATAGTTCTTAACTCTATCATAGGATACAAGCAAAGCGTTAAAATGCAAAGTTCTTCATTGGATGATTTTCCTGTAAGAAGCATCTATAATTTCTGTTACCTCATTTGGTACACCACCTATTTAGGTAGATAGCAGGTTGGTTACCGCGTCAACAGTAAAACGCTCAAGGTCCCTAACTATGTATCCAAATAGTAACAGGGTAATAACGCCAAAATACGCCTAATATAGTACGTGCTTGTATGAGCCAAATACTTAAAGGGAAAGTCCCACTTTGTAACAAGTGATATTTAAGTTGTACACACTTACTAAATATGAATGGCTGTGACAATAATTGCAGCAAAGTTTCCATATTGAAGAAATCACGTCGTTTGCCAAATTTTGGCACCAGTTTTCCATTAAACACGGCAGTTGGTGGCATCCCCTAGAACATGTATTTCTACGTATTTTAAGAGAGCTGATGACTTTTAGCCAGTAGAGGGCACTGCGTACTCTCAGTGAAATGGTGCCTATTTGGGCTTCGCATTTTCATCCCAATCCTTATATTCTGGGCATTTTTTATTTATTGATTGGTGGGCTCGAATACAATTGCAATTTCTATGCCTTTTCTAATTTCTTATGCTTTTTCTCCTACAACTCACTTATTTCAATGTGAACTTTCCCTTTAAATTAAACCTTTCTCGATTCCAGCTTCTGGCATGTTCAGGATAGACCATACCTTTCAAATCACTAGCGGTACTGCAGACTCGGGTAGACGTAAAGATATAAACCTAGAAGGTAATATGACTACTTTAAAGCTTTCATTTTTATTAAAATTGTTCCTTTAGAAGAAAAGAGGAAGTTAATGGAGTGTCTATTAGAAAATTGTTTTACTTTTTTATCAGAAGTATTGTACAGTGAGAGAGAACCTAAGGTCCCTTGTGAAATAGAAAACTATTACCTTTAGAATTTTTATTTTCTGAAACAAGAATGAACATTAAATTATAGCCCAATACAGTCTTATGCAAAATATAGGCCTACATATTTTTTTAAAAAAATATTTCCATCCAATAATATTTTTGCAAAATAATTTTTTTATAATTTTGCAAATTTTCTCCCGAAATTAATAATAAGTGAGAAATTTGAATGGGATTTATCACGACATTTATCTGGTTTCTTGGAATTTACTTGTTTTATAAAGGATCCCCCACCCCTTTCAGCATTTATAAAAGAAATTTAAATGGGAGTTAACATTTAATTTCTTTAACTTTCGTAAGGTTCTCCTTTGCAGTATTTAAGAAAAAGTTTGAAACTGATAACATTTGAATGAGATTTGACGTGAGATTTTGATTTCGTTAATAACCCTTACAACATTACTGGAAACAAAAAGTTCTTCATTTTTTCGCTACAAGTTGAAATAAGTTTGCGGGTCATTTTTTATTTTTAAATAAATGCGGTTTAAACTCGACCAGCATGTTGTGGTAACATCTTGTGAGACTTAAGAGCCTCAAAATGTCTTGCCATTCCCCATTTCAGTTGCTGACTGGTCCATAACAGGCGAATGTAGCCTCCTGGACATAACATTTAAGGCAAACAATGGTACCAGGCAGGCGTATGACAGTACCGAAGTAACCCCAAAGGCCAAGAATAGTCTTCAGATCCCTGAACAAAAATTGAGTAAGTTTTCTGCTCCTTATGTCATTTCATCATTCCCGCAGTTATATAACCGGTGAGAAATTTGGAGAATAAAATTAAATTGCTTTCTCCTCTTAGTTGCGGTCCAGCAGTTTGAGGTCAGCAATGAATCCACTCCAGACCGGACCTTCCGGGCCCATAACTGCACGACTGTTCTCAACATCGGGTCAAGGGACAGTGAAACAATCCAGGATATGGAGTCTCTCTCCGGTGCCTCAGTTCGAACTGCCGGAAAAGCAAACCTGAATGTCACCGTTAGTTGGCCATCTGCCGAGGCAAAGGTCTGCAAAGACTTGCCCAGTTGCGAAATCATCAATATGACAGACAGATTTTTGGCGCCGAAGCTGGAGGTTGAAAAAAAAAAAACGCTTTTTGATCTGGACCTTTCGACCCACGAGGAGACCATGCCTTTCGAAAAATTTACTCTGAAGAATTTTCTAGAAGTTGACATCAACCGTGAGTGTTTGACGGGAGCTTGCACCCCGCCGATCGGGCAGTTTACGCCCATCGGCCGTACCGAATACTCATCGGACAGTCCCAGGTTGCTTCAGGAGAGATTGGAATTTGAAGAGAGTTTTGGCATTTTGTCGCCGAACCAAATGAAAGATTTCAGCATTCTTGGAGACGAATCTCACCTGTCCTCCTCGTTTTGCAACAGGATGTCCCACAGGTCATGCATGCAGGATCTGTTCACCATTTCGGAAGGAGGTGCCACTCCCAGTAGCCTGTTCCAGAAAGTTACCTCTTGTCAACGAAAGCTGAACAGCCGCGAACCCAGGTTGCCAAAACCCATGAATCTGGATGAAAAGTTGGTGATGTCCGACTCGGTTCTGCAAATTCTGGATACATCTGTTCCCGAAGGAGAGCTTGTTCGAGGCGTCGTTGCCAAACCCACTGTCAGCCGTAACCAGTCCCGAAGTGAAGGGGGTGCCACGCCCGGTAGCTTGTTCCAGGAGGCCACCTCTCACATGCGGAAGGTGAGCAATGATGGCAACCTGCTGGACTTCAGCCCCGAACTCGGGTTGCCGGAAACTCCGAAGAACGACAAAGAATCAGCTTTCGAGTCCCGTACCATCTTGCATCTTCTGGACACATCCAATTCTGACGTGAAACTAGTTCAAGGTGTCATTTCCAAACCCACAATCGGCCGTAATCTGTCTCGAAGTGGCGGCGACTCATTCCTCGACTCCCCTCTGAATCTAAGCCTCTACGCAGCTCCGAGTCTGATCAGCGATTCCATCTTGGAATGTGACGAGTACGGCAGCTTTTTCTAGCTGCAGCTTCGGGTTCGAAAACTAGAAATGCAATTGATTTCAATACCGAATGATATTACTCCTATAGATTTAGATTTTATTATAGAAATATCAACCGACATTTTTGACAAATTTTTCTTAATTTTTGTTCTGAAACTGCTTTCATTTATTTTAAAAATTAACTTTTATCAGCTTAAAGCTAATTTTATCTTACTGCGCGTTGCTTTTAAAAGTCTTTTTGGTTGATTTTAAACTGATGATCGAGTAACGAAAGCTTTAAATTTCAAAGCTGACAAAAATAATTTGTAATTCTTCCCCATATTGTTTTAAAAATAGTATAAATGCTAGTTGAAAGTTATTCGTCATAGATGGCGCTAAAAGTTTAGGGCATTCATGGACGGCCATATTGGTTTAGTATGCATGCTAGTTGAAAATTATTCATCATAGATGGCGCTGAATTTATGAAAGTCTATGTGAAAGGTTTATTTGCTTAGGATAGTGGAGTTTTCTTCAAACGTAATATACTTTAGTGTTCAAAGGCTCAATTATCCCGATTCCAGATAGCTGAAAAAGCATTGTTAGATATCAGGTCAATTACCCCCCACAGATCGAATTCCTAATTCGGCACTGGGGTCTGGGATGTACCGGTGAGCCGTGTCATGCCGTGCCATTAACCGTGAACCTTGAAAGACGTGAATCGTCTCCGGTTCTCCTATCAGTTATAACATCATCTGTAATATTTACCTCCCACGCACGTGAGTGCCACGATTGCAGGGAGCCAAGGAGTTTGCACTAAATTTTTGAAGGTATTTTTATGTAAAAATTCCAATATAC
>JAQIXP010002102.1:0-16019 GCA_034700285.1 Proteroiulus fuscus | reverse complement strand
TTCCATTTTAATAATAATTTTTCACGCTCTTTTTATTAAAACCAACTTGTTTCAAAGTGAGACTGTCCCTTTAACAGGGTCGATCGCCCTGGCCCCCCCTCCCCCCCGCGCCTGTCTCTTAAACCTATATAATTATGTCATCCTAGATGGCTCCCGAAATTGAAAGTTATCTAGTAATTATAACCAAACTGTTGAAATTTATTTGTGGCTATATATTGTGTGTATTCGTTTATTCCACAGAATCCAATGGATTGGACTTATCCATGCAACCGACGTGTTAATTGGCATTAAACAATTGTGCGCAAAATGAAAAATTGGTGAAATGAACTCGAAAATATGCAGACTTTTCTATTCGGGAAGTGCGACTTGTCATCAGCAGTAATGAAACTGCTCACAGTAGGAAAAATACCTTAAATTATTTCCAGCTTAGATGCATAGATGGGTGGGATTACACAAACATGCATAACACTTAGCACACCACCATTTGCACAGAGGTGGTTAACTTGTAAAAAGGCTTCGGGCTCCCTTGGGTCGGAAACGCAGCGGAACGGAGGACCCCACGACCGTAGTAGCCGTCGGCGGTAGTCCCCAACCGCACCCCAGGAAAGCTCTGTCCTGTCTGTTTTTTCTTCTTTTCAGAATCAGCTCGTTGGTTTAGCTTAGGATGTTATTGAGGCCGGCGTGGACCCCGTTCCGACAGCTGGTTTCAGGTGTTCCGATCCGTAGTGTGGCCCATTAATTTTTTGGAGAAGGCCCTGTACCCTGGCCCTTGGGTTGCCCTAGTCGAACACTAGCCGTAGTGAGTCGTCCGTCATTACGTTTCTTCTGAATCTGCAAGAACTTACTTGCTCAATATTTTTTAAAACACTAGTTACAATTCAATTTGAATCTCTAAAAGTATTGACGTGGCGGCTCATTGACACTGTTAGGTAGGAGCGTATTTTTTTGTTAGTAATTTGACAGGCAGGAGTGTTTAGTATAATTTGACAGGCAGGGGTTTTTACAGGTGATAATAGTTGTTGCATTTGTCATGTTTTCAGGCATACACATTGGGCTTATAACGTTAGGAATGCTAGGTTTTTAATTTTGCATTTATGTGCAGATTTTTGTGCATTTCGTTTTGTATTTGGCTGTATAACAATTAATTTTGCCCATTACAGCTGGGTGCCTAAGTTTGGGAGATATTTTCAAAATTTACTCTGAATTTGTAATAATATTTTTTCTTTCTTTTCATGTTTAAATGGAAAATGTTTGGCCAATTCAACTGAGTTATGACGTGCTTTTTGGAATGTAAGTTATCTTAATTGGTTGACCCATATCATCTTACAAATAATGCCTAAATTTTCCTATGCTTTTGGCAAGTGCCTAAAATTTCATATGATTTTGGCAAGAAACAATTTCCAATTTCGTTCTATAGAAGGGCCAAAATTAATAATTAAAATAAAAAGTGAAACTTAAACAGTAATTTTTGTAATGAAAATTTAAGAAATCATTGCCTTCCTTATATTTGTGTATTTTTCAAGTCAAGTTTTATAAATTATTGAAAAAGAATTCCTGTATGTCACAAAAAGCATGCAAATTAACCTTCCCACTAGTATTCTGCAGATTTGCAATTTCTTATATTTTAGTAATTTCCTTTAATTTTCTTAATGTGTATGTCTTGCAAATATTGAATTTATTTTTCTTTCCAATTTTTAGAACCTTTGGAGAATGCAATGGACATATATACTCGTTAAGTAATGCTATTGGCTTAACATTATAGGTGATTTTATGCTTTGGTCTTCCATTTCTATTTTCAGATTTTTTTTTGGAGAAAGTAAAGGGGTTTGAAGCAATACTGGTACTATGTACTCAATCGTTTTGAGATTTTATTTTATGCTTTGATCTTTTTCTCTCTATTCCCAGATTTGTTTGAGGGAGAACTATATGGACGTCCAAAGAAATGTCCATAATAGCAGGAATTAATACTTCATTTATTAACTATTTGATTTTATGCTTTGATCATTTTCTATTTCCAGATTTGTTTGAGGGAGAAGACAATGGACGTACAAAGAAATAACTGGTACTGGTGTTATCTATCACTCCTTAACTTTGATTTTATTGTGTGATCTTTTTCTATTTCCAAATTCCGTTTGAGGAGGAAAATAATGGATGTACCGGGTATACGAAAAAATGCCCATAACAGGAATTGATACTTGATTTACTATTTGATGAGGATTCAAATTGAATTTGTTAGTATAGTGTTTCTTGCTTGTTTACTGTTGGATTTTAAGCCTTTTTTGTCATTGTGAAATCTTATTATTAAAATTGTTTTCTTTTTATTTATCGAATTTTTAGAACATTTGCATTGAAGATTGCAGAGATGTCCTAATCCTTCAACAGAAGATAATATTTGAAAAAGAAATTACCAGTGGCTACTTTATGGTGGGCTACCATTTATTATAGATGTACTGTCCTGAAAAAATGTTGATTCCAAAATGGGACTTGTGCAAGTGCATTCGGTACGTATTTCGGCAAACCCAATGTAATGGGCACATATGCTTTGAACCCCATTTTGGAATGAAAATTTAATCAGGCAGGGTGACTTAAGTTCATTTATTAAATGAACAGGCTTATTCGTAATTAGTTCTTTTCTATATTACAGATATTGTGATGCCCACACAGCTTATTCAGCTTCGTACTATCATAGCTATGGTACTATGAACCAAGAATATCATGTTATATTTTTTTTGTCATTTGTGAATTTTGGTAATTTTGTAATTGTTTTAAGTGCTTATCTGTGCTAATCATTTTCTTTACTCTTGTACACGTACATTCATATACTACACAGTTTCAGGCACTATTCACAAGGCCTAGCTTCTACTTCGGTTGAATTTGTCTTTGGGTCTCCCATTCTTGTACTGTGGGTCCACAAATTGTTCCTGGTTTTCTGTTTTTGTAAATTATTGATGAGATGGTTTTGCATTTCTTAGCTTTGGAGGTTGGTTGAAATAGTGGAGAATCTGCTATTTTTCATTCCGTTTCTGCAATGGTTTTCAATTGCTTAACTTTGTAAAAGTTGTTCGAGGTACCAGAGTATCATTTAAAAGGTTGCGTTTTACTTTTAAGGATGTTAGGTAGGGAAAATAATGGCATACTTTCACACAACATATACTCCTACAACAACCTGTTTTTTTATCCTGCAATTACTAACATTTGATTTATATTTTGAAATGGATTCTCTTTTTGTTTTTTATATTCACAGTTTGTAAGAATTGTCATGATTGTTTAAAAAAACTTCACTGTTATTATTGGAATGAAATATGATGTATTAAAAGTTAAATATTTATTGCTTACATTGTCAATAGGCAAACATTAGGGTTAAAACTTTCCACCAAACTGCTTGTTTATTAATTTTGTTTGAAAGCGGCCTTCAAGTTAAACAAAATCCTTATCGTGGTAAGGTTCCTGTTTGTTATGTAATTATTAATCAAGCATTTGCTTGAAGCTGATCGACGGTCTGTGGTGATTTTGGAATACAATGTATTGAGCTGGCATCATCAATTGGAGTCTGTAAATCTATTACAATATTCTGGTTTGTTCAATTTCTACATTAATACTAGTAAGTTACAAATTATTTTGTCATAGTTTTATATATGTAAAACTGGTCATAAGCAATAATTAAAAGCCAAGTGTTTATTGTTTTACTTTTTGCTAAGCTGTATATAAACAAAAGATTGTATATAAACAAAGGGCCCTCAATTGGTGCGAAAAGGACATGAAGTCCACTAGGAGAAAATTATACTTGTTTGCATTCCAAAATTGATAATTTTCTTTAAAACTCATAATTCAGGATTTAGATTCTAAAAGTAAGTCGATTTAATGTGATGTTAGACAAATTAAAGATCACTTTCGGGAGACAAGCTAGGGCACACCCAGGATAAAATTACTCTTGTTTGCTTTATATTTTAGGAAAGTATTTAAAAATGGAGAAAAGTCGATATATATTGGTTGGCAATCAATTTCGTAGCCCTATTGTGAAAGAAAGTGTTTGCAATTTATACTATCATATTTAGTGCAACTTTGTAAGGAACATATTAAAACAAAGGTTTTGAATTTTGATGGAATTTACAGGGATAGGGAATTTTCTACTACGTGATAGGGAATAAATTTTCAGGCATTTTGTAACTGTGGACCATCTGTTTCGTTTCAAGATGGAGGTGAACGGTGACAATGAACGAGAACCTCTTTTACAAACTGATCATAGTTCCATTGCAGCTTCCCAATTTAGTAATTTTTCGCCTCATAATGATTCTGGTTAGTATCTATTACTTCTTTGGCTATTGTGTATATAGACGTTTATGTTAAAAATATTACAGAAACTTGAAGTGAACACAAGCCTATCTTTGGTTCAACTTTAATCACTTGTTATGAACCTGTCATATTAACATATCCGTCGTTGCCTATTTGATAGTTGAAGGATATTAAAAGGCTTGCTAGATCAAAAGTTAGCTGATTTGAGTTTGGGACTATTAAAGTTCTAAAATGCGCAGATCCCTACGTGCTGTCAGAGGGAGGATACACACTATAAGGACGAGAGTCTTATCTATATTTGATTTTACGTTTGATCCGTCCAAGGTATTAGCATGGGCAGCAGGTATTTTTTGCTTTATTTAAAGGAGTACTTAGATTATAAGTCATTCGATTACCAGGTGTAAAACTTTCTCCATAGTGAAATGTCTAATCCCAGCTGTGTTTGACCACAAACCTAACAATAACCTATTTCAAGATTTGGCCACAGAACAGTGTCAACTTCATCTATACACCAAAAATCCCTTACTATTAAACTTAGCAAATTTAAAAATTGCATTATAATGCATCTTCGAACACCGTTAATCTGTGATAGTTAATTTACTCACTGATAAATACTTAGATATGACTAGCTGTGACATTAGGCACTCCATTCAGCTGATCAAATTTGAAAATACTGAATATATTTTTTTCGATCTCTAAAAATTGTATAGAACAACATACCACAATTTCATCTGTTGGACCAGATGAGTTGCCTCCACCTTACACTTTGGGCTCTCAAGGAGGAGGAGGTGTGCCAATGGTGACTTGTCGAGTGTGCCAGAGCCTAATTGACATATTAGGTAAAAGAGATCAACATGTCGTCAAATGTTCAGAATGTAATGAAGCCACTGTAAGTTACATAAACATGACATCTTTTGTTTTAATTTTGTTTAGACAGATACTTTTGAAATTTCCATGTGATTTTTATATTCTAGCCCATAAAAAGTGCTCCAGCTGGCAAAAAGTATGTACGCTGTCCCTGCAATTGCTTGCTTATTTGCAAGGCAGCGTCTCAAAGAATCGCCTGTCCTAGGCCTAATTGGTAACTTATAAATTATACACCTGCTTTTTATATCTAATAAAAACTGATGCTCTAATAATCAAAAATTCATGTTTTTGAGGAATGAATTTTTGTTGGTTTTTTTCTGAATGTTTTTTCGTGGTTTATTTACCGTTAAAAAGTTTGACACCCTTTGACTTGTAAATTCGTAAACTTACTGATTAGGGCGATTATTTTAATAAATTAGCAATACGTCAGTTGCTGTATCTGTCATTTATGTTTTTGTATTTATATAATTAGAACCATAGAGTGGAGCGTATACAAATCTTTGGAATAATGCTGTGCGGAATTAATTTTAGCTTATTTAGTAGGGAATAATGTGGTACGAAATGTTTTTACTATTTTTCTTGCTGTCGTGTTAATTGTATTTGTAAATTACTTGCAGCAAAAGGATAATTAATTTAGCACCTAGTCCTGTGCAAGCTACCATTCCGACCACCCCTGGCATGTGCAGAGTCACCTGTGAGCATTGTCATGATACTTTCCTGGTAGGTATTTATGAAATTACAAAATTGGTTCTTTTTTGGCTGGATTCTCTTAAAACTTGCATAATTTTCAGTTCAACACATTAAATAATGCTCTTGCTCGATGCCCTCATTGTCGGCGAGTGTAAGTAAAATCTAGGCTTACTTCTTTTTCCGTAAATGTTATTTCTTTTCTTAATCATTGAATGTTTGCATATTGAACGATAGATCGTCCGTTGGTCCAGAGTTTTCTCGAACAAGAGGAATAATATTTTTGGTTTTTTCAATTGTGTTTCTCATCATTGGCATTGGATTAGTGGTATGACTTTTATTAAATCCTTCCACAAGTATAAGATTCCGATAGGTTTATTCGATAGGTGTGGGGTTCAGGAAGCTGTTGACGAAAATGGTTAAACTACAGTGATACCGAGCAAAAGAATGGCGCATATATCCATTGACTTGTGATTGCTAGTCATAGGATATATTTTACACCGTTCTTTTGCTCGGTTTCACTATACAAAGACTTATTTATAGCTATGTTTTCCTAAGCATTGACATTAAGCCATCTTAAAAAACCCTTTAAAATGCCTTTTTTAAGATCTTAGACTTGAGGTCAACATCAGGTTGTCTTATAAATGTAAAGAATTTCAGGATTGTCACCGGCTTACAAAGTCAGGAAATTTATTTTTTGAAAATATTAGGCTAGGGAAATTTCAATTCTTGAAAGTCAAGTTGCCTGTCTGAGCTGTCTCATAGCACATGACCATGCTATTCACTGGTTTTTTTCTGTAGTGAGACAGACTATAGTTTTAGAAATAGAAATTGTTCAAAACATTTACAGCGCATTTTAATATCCTTTACAAAACTCTTAAAATGTCAATAAGGCATAGTATACCAGACCTGAAATACTGGTAAAGCCTAAATGCTAGGTTAATAAATAAATACTACATCTACGGTTATCCGTCACAGCATTCCGCCGTGCACGGTTAAATAAATAAATACAGATATGAAATTTTTGTAAGGTTTTATTTTGTTCAGGAAAAGTCAGACCAAAAAAAAAATACTAAGTGGTTCTATTGATTTAAGTGGCAACCCTGCATGACTTTAGAACTTTGAGAATATTGTTCCTATCTAAACTTATTAATAAGCTGGTATTAATGTAATTACTATTTTCAAAAATGGTAGGCTGGAACCTACAGCATTGTCCATGCTTATCCTGGATTATATGTTCCATATGTTGGTAAGTTGTTTTTTGAATAATTTGTAACAGTTTACTATGTAGTGAATTTTTATATTAATTTCTGTTTTTGAACTGATGAAATTATTGTTTTCAGTGTCTTTTGTTGTTGCTATTTGTCTGTTGGCAAGGGCACTATATTACTTGACCATGAAAGTGAGCGTCATCGAAGGACCGATCTGAAAGGTCGTCACGGGTCCTTAGTGGATTAGGGGACATTTTTTGTGTAGCCAACAAGCCGCCCTCTATGCCTTAGCTATATCATTATGTGTGATTGTAAAATCCTTTCCTAGCTTCACATTCTTTAAAAAAAAAATTATTATCTCATGAGATTTTATTGGATTTTGGCATGACCATTGTTAGAGAAGGAAAATTAATTTGCTCACTATTTTATTTTCTGTCGGCCCCCTCATTGTTGTGCATATGATCGGGAAAAATGCTTTTAAATTGAATAGATTTGTTAATTGTTATTTTAAAGTGATGTTAATTCATTCAACTAATTCATGTCGTGATCGATAAAAACCATTCTTTTTTGAGGGAGTTAAGTGACCTTTTGAAATTGTTTTATTTTAATTATTAAATTGTTGAGTAGCTCAGAATTTTATTAATATTTAAATTGAGTAGTTGCTTTAGGCCTGATCATCGTGTTAATTGACCTTTTTCTGGTTGGAACTGAGTATGCTTTTGGCACTCAAAGCTTAAGCACCATAGATACGGTAGCTTTAAATGCTAACAAATAATTTCTCGTTGCTGCCTGCAATGTTGGAGGAAATGAGACAGTTAACAAACAAGGCATACATAGATTTGGTACTAACCAAAGTTATAAATTGAGTTCAATATATACATTTGAATTTCTCAAAAATACTTTCCAAGTGCAGCATTCTAACTATGACTTGCCAAAATCCTTTTTCTGCAAATTCCATATGCGTAAAACAATTCAATGAGGTAATTTCTATTCACTAAGTATATCTGTTATCTTTTAGGTTATGCCAATTTTAACTATTCCATTAAATGTGATCATTTTAATATTTCTTGGGGGGTTCAATAGATGCATTATACGATTGTAAGCGAAATGTTAAACGAATATGAGATTATATTGATGAATTCGCCTATTTTTTGTAAAGAAAATGGCCAGGTGCAACATGATTCAATGTAAATTATTATGTAACCTCTAAATAAATGCACGGATGTTTATTAAAATGAAGTAAGCCCATTTCTGTCTGATTGAATAGGTTTTGGAATATATATTTGCGAGTAGGCCTAATGGGTTTTAATACGGAAACTATCCATATCTACGCCCTCAATATATAAGCACATTATTACAAAATGGGTCGTGGTCCCAGGATTTGAAGTAGTTTTGTTTGGGGGGATGGGGGGAGGGGGGGATGAGTTAACTTTAGAATCATTGTATTTTATATGGATGTATAAAGTATACATAATTAATGCAGAGCTAAGATATTCAACGTTTTTTGATGGTCAAACTGAGTAAAATTGACTTTTGACCATCGCGTTATGGAATACTACAACAACTTGGTCTTATATTATATTTTAGTTCATTATTATAGTGAACTTGATCAGTTAAATAATAATAAACTAAAATAATTACACTTATTTTTTACAAATTAAAAAATAATATTAGGTAACATAAATTTATTTCACATTTAATTCGCATCTCCTAGATGGCGCTAGGTTGATACATTGGCTTGAGCGCTTGCAATTTTGTCATTGTGGTTGGAGGTAAGCTTGAGGAAGGTTGTGTGGAATTTAGCTCCTTGACAATTATTTCGAAAAACTGCATCCGGAATAACAGAAAGGATAAACCAGTATTATTTCTCCATTCTGATAACGGTTTGATAGAAGTGAAGCGCGCTTATCAAACTACGTTCAAGGTAGATTTCAATTGAATACGTCAGTTTTCGCGTTTTCAAATGTTAGTCCTAAGATTTTAGCCTAAAAATGTTAATGCAAATTCTGCTGTAAGTAGAAAAATATCAACTTGGGGTCGAATTCATTTCCGCGAAGTCTTCTCATGCAATTTCCTGGTTCCTAAAATATTGATTGAAGGGGAATTTATAGATGAAACGATGTCGGCAAGATTAAAGCGATAATAACATTTGGAATAAGCGAGTCAGTGTAATAATATCGCTATTGATAACATCGATTAGAAACAATGAAGATTCCGGATTTCAATATTGGACTAGCCACCTGGCGCTCTTGCCTAATTTTAATTAAATAGGTTTGTATGAAGTCGCATTTTTTATGTTTAAGAGATAGTGAATCTTCTAGGATATCCTAGAGTAATCCATTTCGTAATTTGTTGCATTTTTTGCACATGCATTGTGCTTAATGACCATATATCGACCAAACTAGCTTTCAACATTGGAAATCAATTGCCAAATGAAAGTTGAAAAAGTTAATTACAGTCTGGCGGATGCAGTGCTGTTGTAATCTTTCAAAATGCTTCTATGCAATTGTTGTCTTTTATGCAAAGTAGCTTTTGGCATTTGTTATTAACCTTTTGGCTACAGTTGGATGCCCAACATTAGTCACATAATGTCATGGTTGTGCCAAAAGAGGCCCACGCTCAATTTGCATATTCTAATATCAAATTTAATTTGGCATACCGTATAAATTTAACGTCATATTATGGGAAAAAGGGTGCCAAATTGTGACTTAAAATAATCACGGTAATTCTTCTCTTCATTATTGAGTCAAGGTCTATGAATAATTTATAAAGGAATTGAAGGAAAATCTTGTTTATATACAAAGTTTTGCTTAGTGCAGTTGCTTGTATAGTAACCAATATGTATTAATAAATATTTCATAATGATATAGCTGCTTTCATAATATAAACACACATATTGGTTTATATAAGCTAATAAATTAGTTTTAAATTTAATCATGAAAAATTGCACAGGTAAATCTCGCGTCTCATAGATGCTAAGCGCTATTAAAAACAATACTTATTGCATGCTGGTAGATTAACCAGTTGATTTATCATCAAAAGTTTAAAGGGAATGCTATCGTCTGGAGTGAGCTTGTGTTTTTTTGAGATTAATTCCCCATTAATAACAATTTGTCCAACTAAATATACAGAATAATATACATTAAGTGAATTTTCAATGTAATTTCATAGACTAGCTATTTAGGAAAACGTTACTTTTCTTCAAAATCCAGTAACTCGGAGCTAGAATTAAAATTTTAAATTAAAACACACGTTTGCTCAAACTCACATGCCATTTTCAAAATTTTATTTTATTGCTTTTTATTTATTTATTTATTTATTTTTTTTTTTGAGAAGAAATATTAGATATAATTTGTGCATAATAAAAGCGACTGATAAAAGGAAAGTTAAAAAAAAGTTGGCACTTTTGCCCAATTTAAATCCTAGAATAATGAAACTTGGAGTAATAATAATGCAGTATTATGCGTCATTTTTTTTGCTTCCTTTAGAAATTAGGGGGGTGGTTACAATTAGAAACTTTGAGTAACTTACTATTGGGTCATATGGGAGGGGGGGCTACAGAGAGGCTTCAAATGAAGCAAGATTATATTTTCTGAGTAAAAAGCATATGAGCATACTTGTAGGTTTTTGTTTCCTAAACAGTTTAGTTGGGCCTTGGTTGGGCTGCTGGGCAGAATATAAAGTAAAGTAAGCACAAAAAAGTTAACGGTAGTCTAGGCCATGATAGGTTTTGGAGGGCTCCCCATCCTTCCCAAGAGTTTTGGCTTTGGTCTTGAGGGTTCCAGGGGGGCAAATCGACTTGAATAGGTGTGTGCTTGTTGGTTTTCCCCTAACCAAACCGAACCAAACTGATACCGTACCGTAGTCAAAACAAACCTTATTGCATGCAAGAATGTAAATTTAGCGGCCATGAGCTAGGCCAACTATGAGTTCACATCCAAGGACAGCCTGCCTGAAGATAGAAATCGTTTTTAAATTTAGAATAAGAAATTTTTTTGGAATACATTCTAATTTGACATTTGCTATAATTAATTAATGCTAGTTTATGTGGAAAGCATTAACATTTCAGTGGTATCTTTTGCATTATTCAAATTGGACAGGTGCCAACTATTTGATACGGTATATCTTATAAGTCAAGATGGAAAGAAATGAATCAAATGTAGGCTCATACTAACAAGTAAGCTTCTTGGTGCGGTTTAAATTTCCCTATTGAAGTTGCCTTATTTTATTTATTAGCCTGATCCCTTTGTAAATTACTTTTGAAAATAATAATATGTTTCATATAAATGTGTCATGCTTATCTGTTAACGGGATGAATAAATACAAGTTTTATCTGCATTTACAGGAGACCTCATTCCGTGCCCATGTGAAGGATAGGCTGTGACAGTTACCGTCAAGTATTGTTAAGTGTGCCCATATGGTGAATGGACTAATGATGAGATGGCCAGTTCCAATGGAGTTTCACCGCAGGATGTTCTCTCCGCCGCCTTAAGTTCTCCGACAATTAAAGTGACGTCGCAGCAGCATCATTTCTGTCGCAAATCTCGCCAGAGTTCCGTTGAATCCACGACCAGTGACTGCTCTTGTGCCCCCTCTTCGTCCTCTTCGACCTCCGAGGGAGGGCCGTCCCTATCTTCTGGTATAAGTTCCTTTTCCTTGTACATGTCCCCTTCCAAGATGGTCGTACCGGCCGGCCCAAAGTTTAAATTACTGCACGAAGGAGATTTGCAGTTGTGTCGCCTGAATCACACCAGAACTGTGATTAGCAAAATCCTGAGTTCTAAGTTCTTACGACGTTGGGAATCCTTGCACTTGATATTAACTGAGAAGGAAATTACACTGAAAACGGTAAGGAAATTGTTTTATTATTTTCTCTGTTAATTCTTACTCTGGACATTCTGGTCAGTCCCTAAAATCGACTTGACTTATGAATAACCATAGCGCCAGTTTAGGCAGCCCATTGGGGACATGCACATTATGCAAAACCATTTTTGTTGTTGAAATTTTGCATTTTGTAGCAAAATTGTCAATCCATCCTAAAATACTGTCAGTCAGGATTTGTTTAAATTTGCACGTACTCTTTTATGTTTGAAGATCAATATCAGACACAACAATGATCATAAGTTGTAATTATGTAATTAATTTAGATTAATAAGCGACAAATGCAAATTATTAAACTAAAACATTGAATTTCATTTTATTCATGATTCCCAAAAATAGGTCCACGATGAGTTAATAGTAATAGGCATGTAACATTTATGAAACTTCTTCTCTTCTCTCATCTTAGAGATGTTAGGTAGATCCCCCTCCCTAATTTTTGTCAAGTGAGGCATTATGGGAGTACTTTTGAAAGGGGATATTGTGCAAGCTGTGTGTAGCAAAAGCTGGTTCAGACTACAGGAAAACCTGATAAATTATGTTTTTTCTGAACAGCAGTTAAGTTAGCAATAGCCTTATGGCGTATCAACTATCAAGTAATTATAATGATGACGTCACATGTGACTGCATGCATGGTTATGAGATCCAGTTTCGTTGCCCAATGATGTTGGAAGGCTTGCCAACCCACACGTTTATATCTCGATTTTTACGTGTGAGTTAATTACCTGGTGTGAATATGTAATTACAGGTGAAATTTGAGTTAGCCACGGATAACAAGGGAAGGTACATTATCAGTGCATGATTCTCCAAAGTGGACAGACCCTCTTTGTGACAAATGAATCTTAAAAGTAAGATTATCGATAATAAAGAGGAACAGTATTATTAATAATTGCAGTTCACCTAGGCCTACCATAATTCAGAAATCACGATGTTTCCAAAAATGATGATAGACGCCATTTTTATAATAGTCTCCCACCCAGGAAAAATGGCACTGAGTGCAAGGGAGGGAAGGGGGGGGGGGGGAAACTGAGGATTCAAGTTGGCTTTACTTTATGGCAATGCACATTTTCTGTTACCCAAAAACTTGTACATCATTCTATGCCGCCTTCAAGTTTCTTACTTGAGGGTGCCCATGAGCAATTAACAAAATGACTTTAGCATGGCTGCTATCAACCATCGATATTTTTGTGCACTTTGCATTAATTGGCATGTTTAAAAATTAATAACTATTGAATGGTAGCCTAATTGTAAATTAAATTTTAATTTCTACGCTCATCTTGTTATCCCCCTCTTAATTGCAAAGATGATGTTTGAGGTAAGGTGGAACTGTCCCTTTAAGGTTTTGGATGGGTGGTTACTGTATTTTTATCAAAAACGAAAGCATTTACGAAGCAAAAGCAAAAACGAAAGCAAGATACTTTATCCGTCATAAAAAAAACTTGCTAATTTCTTTTATAGGCCTACAGGCATTATAGAAAACTGTATAGGCCTATTACATGGCAGAGAATAAAATTCATTGAGGATTGACTATTCAATTAATAGCTGGTTGACATTGAATCAAAATCTTAAACTAATCCATTGTGGGAACAAGAGCTAATGGAGTTACAATTTTCTGCTGTTTCATATTTTTGAACTACAGTTAATCCGATATTTTCAGCAAATTATAATTAGGTATATAGTCTATCAGAAAGCCATCAGCAGTCTAAATGGCATTGTTAGTACAAAGATTCGTACGTGACTAATTCTAGGTAAACGTATTTAGTTTTCAATACTTCAATTAGCCATTGCGAATTTATTGAATGACGTCATAAGATCATTAAGGGCATTGCGTGAGTGCATGCAGCACCAATTTCTGTATGCCTTTGGCTTGAATTTTATCTTAAATTATTTAATGATTTCATGTTGCGCCTAGGCCTACTGACGTATTATACCTTTGGCTAATTATTTTCCCATTGCCAGATAATTTTTAATACCGGTATAGGGTATCTTCCGTAATACATATACTGTACGTCAATATTTCACTAATTTAAATTATCTAGTATGCTGTAAAGGTAGGAGGATTTTTTTCTTGGCGCCCCTCCAAGCATTGTTCAAGAAATATGCAGTGAAACTTTCAGTACATTAACAGCATTTACCATCATTGAACGCCTTTGAATTTACCCGTTTTGACATTGATTGAGACGTTTCCTGAATGCACAATTGATGATAATTTTTGTCTTGTTTATGCATAATTTGCTCGTGAATTGTGTATTAGAAAAGCCGAGAAATCGTTTAGGAATGAAATGGTTGCCACGAATGTTTCAATTTGACAAAATAACATTCACTGGCTTAGTATAGATCCACGTAGAAATCAATTCTTCTCATGTCAATCAATGTTGTTTTTATATGCATGTATGCAGGGATCAATGGGAAGCTTTCGTTTTTAACTCAAAAATGCTTTGAAATGAAACGCATTGACCAATCCTTTTATCTTTTGAGTGGTTTGCACATAGCAATTGTATTTGGGAACAAAAATGAATGCGTTAGTCCATCATTGGTATATCAGTACCTATATAGGCCTACTTATACAAGTATACTATAATATCAGCAAACTTTTCCACTCTTTTATGGTGTAAAAGCTCTGTAATGCGTTTGTCACGCTTGCATTAATTGAAATCGCTTGTAGGCTATTTGATTGCCTGCAATTTCATTATATTACTTGTTTTTTATAGTGGGTATTTTTCAGATTGTCTGTAATTATATAGGTTATATAGGCCTAGACTTTTTAACGTTTTACGCCAACTGAATTTGCATAAATATGTACCACTCGGTGGGGCAAAATAATTCTTTATAAATATCGTGTGAAATCGTGGAAAAATTATAAAATCCCACTATGCAAAATTTGCACTTAGAGTTAGCTGTCACATTTTCTTTTTTTTTAAAAAAATTGCTCTTTACTTGTTTTTTAGCTTAAACCCAATTTACTGTTTTTTCTGCATTCGCCAATTGTATGGTACTAGGCCAATTCTGACAAAATTAACATTCAGGCCAATTGATAATGTTGTCCTGCAAATTTGTCTCCAAACTTAATATTTGTGAATTAAATTTTAAATACAAAATTACAGATAATAAAAAGGGGAGAAAATTTTAAAAATGAACTCCAATTACCAAAGTAATGGTAGGCTACATGTAAGTAGCCTACATGTAATAGGAATTGCTAGTTTATTGGAGAATGATGTACAACGGTTTCCCTACTAGTATGCATTTGATAAAGTTTTGTTTAGTAGGCCCTATTCGTATTTAAATAAATAAGATAAATAAAATAATCACGCTTACATAGTTTTCTTTTTATTATATATTTTTTTTTTAAATTAATTCCCTCTTCCCTCCTTTCCCTATGTTTTGAGGCAAGGAATAGAAAACTCAGTCATTCGGGAAAAAAATACACCAAAAAAATTTAAACTAATACATTATTAACATGCAATAAAAATGAGTGGACAGAAATAGATGATATTATAATTTTTTTTGTCTAAAATACTTTGTATAGATAAAAGAGATATAATGAAAGAGGATGTATAACAGGAAGTTTTGATTTCATCATTTTAACTGGATACACACGACTGTCATTATCACTATCATGATAAATACAAGCTATATATAAGCTTAACTTGATGATTACCTGCAGAACTGAATTAAATACGAATACAGACTTATATAATCTAAATACAACTTTCACTTGTAGTAGGCCTAGTGAAATCCGTGTGAACAAGCTAAAGACCTGTAATTAGAGGGAGTTTACCAAATTTTGTAACAATTTAAAAATAATGTAAGAGAATTTAAATTGTCACGGTGGTTCATAGGAATTCCTCAAACAAAATAAGTGGTATTTCAAAAATATAAAATAAAATTTGCATTCAAAAAGCATGTTTTATTTTAGTGGGTGTGGGCTTTATTTTTAAGTGAGTTTTAGTTTTGTCCTGAAATTCTTATTTTTGAAATACTGTTATTATTTTGAATGAGCTATATGTATATATATCACTAGAGGTCGTGATATGACCCAACTATAACCCGATTATAATTAGAGAAAGACCTCCAGGTGAGAAG
>JAQIXP010002101.1:0-16020 GCA_034700285.1 Proteroiulus fuscus | reverse complement strand
GGGAGTTCTTTTGCAGTATGAAAAGTATTTAAACATGTTTCAAGCATTGTGGGATGAGTTGGACCAGGTGGATCAGGAAATGTGGGTTCTGGAACCGGAACAACCACTAAGAAGCGATGTTACTAGAAGAATTGCATTAGGCAAGATGAAGTTTTTCTTTTAAGCTAAAAATTATGAAAAAACCCCATCTAATTTCCAAACCAAATTTTTGGCACTTATTCCCAATAGGCAAAGGCTCCTCATTGACATTTACAGTTAATCCATCGTTTCCGAATGTTAAACCGGATTACCAGCTTTTGGGAAGTGATAGAGGTGCATATTTTCGGTTTAATTTATAAGACTTGTGATGCGATCTTAATACATGCTCATAGCATAGATTCATTGTAATTATTTTAGTTATCGGTCCTTTGCAAGAAAACTTGAGTACAAGTTTTGATTTGTGGTAAGAGTACAAATTGAATTTATTTGAGATGTAAATGACTAATGCCCCAAAAGGAAGTCCCGATAATTTAATTGAGATTTTTCTGGCCATTAATTAATATTATTGTCTCTGTAGGGACGAGCGGAAGTCCATAGTAGATAATTGGAAAAAAATATTAGGAATTGAAATTCCAACGAGATCAAATAGCAAAAAAGAAGTGAGAAAAGGCATCACGTACTCTCAGAAAATTATGTTTTGAATCTTTAGATATTTAAAATGAGTATTTATTTAGGATATTCAAGGAGAATGTGGCATTTGTTACAATTATAAATTAGAAGATAACAAAATTCCTGATCGAACGTGTGAGGATTTACGGTGCCAGCAACAATTCCACGCCACCTGTTTATACGAGGTGATTTTATTTTAGTTTCAAGAGCTAATCACGATGCAATATTATTCTTGTCACATTCTAACTTAGGGATATTATACAGGGTTTTCGCTCAAAACACTCCACCATGGGCAACTTCAGAGGAGTGGAAGCAGTGCCATCACAGGATACGTGATGGCACAGGTTTACTGACACATAATTAATAATAATTTATGGAGCCGCTGCAACAGCTCCGAAGTTTCCCATGGTGGATCATATATAACTGCTGATTTCTTATGGTGGTAGTTTTCTAATTTAAAGATGGTCCACATTTCATAAAAATATAAGCTTATTCAAAAACTTGGATGACGTATAAGAGCTTATAATTTGGCCATTCTTTGATTAGAATTAAAGATTCTTTTAAAGAAGAAATGGGTGGTTAAAAAATTTTGTGTGCATATTCCTGTAATTCTGCTGTAACTGTCACTTGCTTTGAGTTCAATTTTGAAACAAAATCACAGCTAGGGTACTCTAGATTCTAGAATAAAATATTGTATCGTGACTGGGTTGACTAATGGGTACGCTACTCTCAATTTCCAAATTTATAACGAGAAATATTGTATAATTGCCATTTCAGTGGTTACGGGTATTACCAACTGGTCAGCGAAGTTTCAATACGATTTACGGCGAATGTCCATATTGTAGCAAAGTTAGTAGTAAGATATCAGCTGATCAATTTCCAATATTTTGACTTCATGACGTCTTTAACTTTAATATTCATTTTTTTTATAGCCCATATCATGCAAGGCACCAGATTAACGATAAAGGATTAGTTCAGTTCATCTTCTTTTGCAATATTATTATCTTTTTTTTAAATACCAGTATCTGTGATTATTTATGGCAATAAAAATGACATCCTTCTAACTATAACTTTGTTTAAAAATGAAAGTTGGATTTTGCCTTTAACTTTACCCCATAATCTAATTTCATGGTTAAAATGCTAAACATCTATAAGTTTATAATGATTAGGTAATAAAGCACATGATGTTCTGCTTCCTTGATCCACTTACATTATAAATCGAGCTTTGAACATATTTCTGATAATTTTTTTTGAATTAGGTGTACAAGGCTTTTGATCAGTCTCAATACAGACTTACTAATTTGCATGACTCGTGCCATTGTCAATCTATTAACTATGTGCTAATGGTCTTGTGATGATCAACTCAAATTTTAATTGTTTCAATGTGTGAATTCGACTGGTGAAATCAGGATTAATCGAGCACACTATTAACAATGATTGTCCTGCTGGACTAGTTTTGAAATGATAACCTCTAAACATTGCATAGTACACATTTAAGGAAATGCAAGTGCACTTATAAATGGTCAGTCAAGAAACGCCTGAGTTTAATTTTAGGAGATCAGAAGTTACTTTGACCTCTTTGGGTGGATACTGAAACTTATTTTAAAAAAAATTCACTTGACTTGTGGTCAAACTGAGATAAACTGTGAAAATATCGGCTCAAGATAATGGCTAGAGATAGGGGCAATTCTATGGAAGTTACTATCCACAATGAATACGACAATGGCTGGAGCAAATTTGATAGCCCGTACATGCCTCGTACTCTACAAAATCCACTCGTTACTAGCTGGAATGATAATGGGATGAAAACCAGAAAGGAATCTCGTGTTTTGGTACTGTTCACTGGAGGGACAATTGGAATGATGCGTGGGACTAGTGGAGGTATTTTTAATTTCTTTCACCCATAGATTTACAAATCTTTCCTGAATTTCTTATATTTTACAACGTCTGTCAGCTTATGAGCCTATGCGTAATAAACTGGAAGATAAAATCCGCACCAGTCCCCATTTACACGATGCTGCTTACGCACAGCTGCATTTTCCTTCGGAACAGCCAATGCCGTTAATTTTACCGTAAGAATTAGTTTATTTGTTAAGTCTTGAACGAATTTACATACAACTTCATCTTAGTTGAATTTATAGAAAATTCAATACTTGGAAATCTGAGTTCTTTAAAATTTTACATTACTTTGTTTTTTAAATTTAGCCACACGTCTGAAAGGAATAGGGTTGTCTACTCTGTGTATGAATATAATCCCGTACTAGACTCTAGTAACATGACCATGGATGATTGGATAAGTATTGCTGTGGACATTGAAGTAAGAATATATAAGAATAGCATCAGTATTGTAAGGAAAATGTCGGTCCGAGTGCTTTTCGATCCTGGCGAGCGAGCTCAGGTATCCATCATTATTCTTTCGTAAAGTGCCCACTCGTTGCAAGGAATATAATGGTTTGGAGACGAAAATTATGCCTATCAGTTTAATAGATTTAATTATTTTATTTAGTATTAAAATGCAATTAACAGCTTCTCGCAATTAATGCATTTTCAAAATAAGCTTGACAGGTGGATTTTAATGTTGTTGAATTGGCAAGCCCTCTTGACATTTAAAAATAGACCAGTACATGTTTTACTTTTTAGAGATTCTATGACCAATTTGATGGCTTTGTCATTTTACATGGAACTGATACACTGTCTTATACAGCATCGGCACTGTCTTTCATGCTTGAAAATCTGGGCAAGCCCGTGATTATTACTGGTTCTCAAGTAAGTCATAATCAAAACCTTTTCGCACAACGCTTTTTAAAAGTTGTTTTGGATTGTGTAATCTGTATTAATTTGGATTTCACAACTGTTTGTCAATCCTGTGACGCCATTCTATACTTACAGAAATGGGAGATCTGGCATAAGTTGGTTTTAGGATTTCATACCCCTATAGTAAAATGAACTTAATGTCTACTTTAGATTCCTATTTTCGAGACACGTAGCGATGGTCAAGATAACTTTCAAGGTGCCTTGATTATAGCTGGCAATTATAACATTCCCGAAGTAGGATCATGTTTGTATTTGAATAAATAGTTAGTCACTTTAGAATTTACCATGAGCTCAGTTTTCAAATTTGCTAAATTTATTCTAGGTTTCCGTTTTTTTCAATCACCAATTATATCGCGGTAATCGTACCACTAAAGTCAGTACAAATGATTTGAAAGCTTTTGCCTCGCCAAACATGCCTCCATTAGCTAAAGTTGGCATTGACATTGCAGGTGGGTGAAACGCTTGTTCGTAATTAAATGTCTATTCAAGAATGCTTGTTGCAAATGCAACAATTGCAAAATTTTGAACCATTTGAAATTTTAGTTGATTGGAAGTCTATCTTTCACTCTTCGGCTTCGGCTTCGGCCAATTTCTCGGTTCAAGGAAATTTAAATAGACAAGTTGGATTGTTACGGATTTTTCCTAGCATTTCCATCCAAATGGTAAAATTGTGCTGAAAATTCAACAAATTCAGTTAACATTGCATGGTGTGTTAATTTTGTCTATTATAACACTGTAGATAAGGGCTTACTTGCACCCCCCAATGCAAGGTGTTGTTTTGCAAACGTTCGGAGCAGGAAATATTCCTACTTTGTGCCAGGATTTGATCGATGAGCTAAAACAAGCTTGCATGAGAGGCGTAATTATTGTCAATATCACCCAGTGTTTGCAGGGATCCGTTTCATCCGAATATGAAACTGGGATGGTAAATTCTTTTTTTAATTTTCATTTTTCTAAGTAATAGTTTCCAGTTAAATCAATTTCAAAGTGAAAATTTGCAGGTATTAGCTAATGTCGGTGTTATTTCTGGATTTGATATGACACCCGAGGCTGCCCTTTCCAAGTTATGTTACGTGTTGGCTAAGAAGGAATGGGATTTGGTAACTAAACGAAAGGTTAAACATTTAATCGAGACTAATACATTCAATAAGTATGTTCATGTTTTGAATTGAATTGAGCATATTAAAGCTAAACAAAAGTGACGTGCTTTCTAGATGATGATGACAAATTTGAGAGGAGAAATGACTATTCATCATCAGATAAAATTGAAGGATTTAAATCTCATGACTGGGCTGGCCAAATTTATGCAAATCTCTACAGAAAATGTAAGATTTGGAAGAATTTCGTTGATAAAATTCTATTACTCTGAGCTTTTTTTAAGCCAAGATGGCATTAACGATTACTTGTATACTTATTGTAGAATATAGATAACTTGCGCAGCGTTCTGTTTCCTTCAGTTATGTGTGCTGCAGTAACGGAGGGCGATATTCAAAAACTAACTCTTCTACAGCAACATGTCAGTAGACATCAGTTTTTTCTCGCTTACTCACTTTACTTAAACTTTTACAAGGTTTGAGTCTACTTATAAAACTTTTTTTTAAAAAAAGGGAGGTGATATTAATTGTCATGATTTGGAAGGACGAACTCCACTGCATATCGCTTGCACTGAAGGGAGATCGGAAATTGTAACTTATCTACTCGATCATGGGGCTGAACTGTCATCATTGGATAGAAACCAGAGGACCCCACTCGATTATGCTATACTTGGAAAAGATCTAAAAATTGTGCGCATCTTGAGAAATCGTGGGGCCCAGCTCTGCAAGTCTGCTACAATTATTGGAGAGGCGCTATGCAGGTACCCATTATTTGACCCTCGTTTTAGCTGTTATAGGGACCAGATCTTATAAGTCTTTTCTCTTAAGTGCTGCTACTTCTGACGATCTGATAACTTTGAAGGCCTATAAAACTGCTGGAGTTGATCTTACTTGTAGAGACTCGTGTGGCAGAACGGCGCTTCATCAAGTATTTATTAAATTTCAATCTCTGAATATCGTCTTTGCTCAATATTTATCCTTTTTTTAAATTGGCTAAGTTTTTATTTTCGATTTCTGTGCATGGGGTGTAGGCTGTTCTCAAGAAAAATTTACGTTGTATCGACTATTTGCTTTCTGCAAGAGTGAGTCCGCTCCTCCAAGATGCTTTGGGATTTTCCTCGCTCGATTTTGCAGATAAGCTTGGCTTCCATGATATCACAGAAAAATTGCAAGTGCCTGTCCTTCAACATAACATTCATGCCGATTACAATTCTGACTAATTACAGGCATGATAATTAGAACTCTTGATGTTTTTTAAATTTTTACTTTAAAAGTTTGCCACCTGCTTTAGGTGGTCCTTTGTAATTGTTAGATTTTGTGTGTATAAAGAACTTCTTTTGTTAGAAAATAGCAAACAGAAAATTTGTTATTATTGACTATTGCTTCATATTTGACAAATGGAGGTTCCTGAGTGTTGGTTATTGATATTTTCCAGTACTAGGCTTGAGCCATGCCATAAAAATATTTACATTTGAAATAAGTCGATTTAATTTACAAGTATATCATTTGGTAATACATCAAAGGAATTTAATATAAAACAAAAACAAATTATAGAAAGTATGACTTGAATTTAAGAATGAAACATACACAGTATGCAACTTGATATCGTATGAATGTATCGGTCCCAAACGATGCGGAGTACTGGAAACCTGAAATTCAGAAAATATATATAATTCTGTTTTACGGGTCATTTCTATGTATCTTAAAATTTAAAAACTAACAGTTTGAATGCATCTAAATCATGCACTGCTTCCGTATAGGCCAGAAGGAATAACTCCATTTCTCCTCGTGTCCATTTTGCATGCTTACATGGTTCAATAAACTGAAATTGATTAAAAATTAATCCATTTTACAAATAAAAATTTATGTTTAAGAATTTTGCTTATCTAGAATTAGTTGTACCTTTTCCACTACATCCAAAAAGATGTCACGAGCTTCCCGGCTGTGGTTAAGCCCACAAGCGATATTAACTAAAGTTCTTGAGATGCTCTTTATTAAAAAAAAATTTTCTGAGAAGAGTACATTTATTTTTAAAAAGTTTTCACGAGTACTTGTCAATTTTACCTTAAAACTTGACTCCATTTCCACATACATCCTTTCATTTAATTTGCCTTTCAATCGATTACAAACCAAACTGTAATGAAATTACGAGCAATATGGTTTTAAATTAAAATGTATTATAAATTATAATAAGCTAAATTACTAATTTCAAGCTGCTTTACGCTCTGTGTTCCTCCAGGACTTCTCGTTCGAGGAGGATCTTCACGTCCCTTAACTCTTGTAAATATTCACGGTCCAAGTCGGCATCTGTATCATCCGGCTTAAAATCTACAATTTACGATTGGTACTTTTCAGTTTAAAGTTTTATTTTAACTCTGGATATTGAAATGATAGCAAAGGTGATTTTGCTCATGAGAATCAAAACAAGGACGAACAGATTATTGACTGTTACCACTTACGTGTGGAATTGCAGGACCAGTTAGCTATCATGCAAGTTGCGCAGTGCAGAAAATCGTCAAATGTTAAATACTGCAATTTGCGTTTTCCAGTTTCAAACCGATTATTTGCAATGAAAACAATTGCGGCATATTTTCTAAAATAAAAATTGTGTGCTATCTTATTTTATTACATAAAGTTTGTATCAAAAGCTTGTTTTGACTGTTTTATTATGCAATGAATCAATCATACCTAGCTAACTTGTCAGATAATAAAAAATGAGATTGGATATTATGAACTAATCTTCCGCGCAAATCCTCCACACTTTTGAAAACCCTTTTGACGTTATCAAACTGATACGATAAAACAAGAAGTTAGTAAATGACATAAGGTGTTGTTGATCTTGTAAGGATTTCAACTATTTCCTCTTTACCTGCCTCCGGCAACTTTTTAAGGCTACATTTGCTTTCTCGCTGACTTCGTCTAAGTCCTTACGGTGCCGAGATGATAACTTTTTGCCCAGTATTTCTCGTATTACGATATTATCAAACTCATAATATCTGCAATTTACAATGTTTCTGCATAAGCTTTAACGTTATTTTTAAAATTTGAGACATTGATATTTGGCAAGGAAACCGAAACCGGATGTACTTTTCTATGAGATGCCTTTGAGTTTGAGGGTCAATCTGGAATGTTAGCTGTTCTGCAAATTTTGTTGGATATTGGAGTAAGCGTTCTAGCATTTGATAGGTCCGGAAGTGGTCAAGAGTATCGCTCATGATCAGATCTGTGGTGGCCCCTGTTTCGTTCAGTATCCCGCGTTGTTTGAGTATGGCTACAGCTTCTTGCGCTGAAATTTCAATTCATTTCTTTATACCCTTGCCACATCATTTTTCATGACCCCCAACTGTTCCCTAAGAGGTGTTCCCTAAGAAAGAATTAGCTACTTGTAAAATATTATGCTTGGGATACAAGTTTATAGTTTTTCATTTATAGGTTTACTATCCAATATGTGTCATAATAATCTGCCAAATTTGTATTAGTTTTCAAAATAAAATCGAGTACGATATTATAAAGGAAATTGTATTTGTTAAAAACCTAAAAGGTGTCCAAGGTAAATCACTCAATGCATGTTTTCCACTTTGAAAATGGGTAGCATTGATTGTACTGCCTTTTGTGGCATATTGGGATGCACCCAAGAATTTGCACAATACTCAACAAATGTACTAAATTTGTGAAAAGAAGTCTGTAAAGGTGAATTCAAGAGTTTTAGATTGATCCAAAATTGCAAACATTTTTGAACCACCCTGTACACTCGCTAGTTTGTTGGTATTCGGTGGCCTTCCCACGCTTGAATATTAACTAGGTTAAGATAACACTATTATTCTACCTGAATATCCATCCAGCCATAATTCATAAACTTCCTTGTCGATTATCGTGTAATTTCCAACGAAAACATCAACCGTATTCATCTTAAATCTAACAGATTCTCAAAGCAGATAACCTTAGTACCAGTTCAAATATTTAGCGACCTCTATGTGCAATTTGGCGAACGAATATTTTATTACAGGGTGTGCCATTATTATAAACACTTCACTTCCTGGAATTACTAAATTGAAATTCAAAAGGAATTTATTTATTTTTCTGACATAATTAAGCCCGACTGTGTGACCGTGTTTAAAGGGACAGTCCCACCCTACCTCCAGCATGTTTTGCAAGAAAGAGGGGGAGGGGGGGGGGGGGAAGAAAAAGAGCGTAGAAATTTAAATTTAATTTATTTTTACCATTCGACAATAGTTTATTAATTTTGAATCATGCCAATGCATGACAAAATGGTTAATAGTAGCCATATTGGAAGTCATTTTGTCAATTGCGCATGCCACTCACTTAGTAATAAACTTGATGGTGTACAAGTTGTTGCTTAACCAGAGAATGCTCATAACTATTCCATAGCGATAAAGTGATGCCAACTTGAATACCCTCCCCCTCTTGTACGCAGCGCCATTCTGCCTGGGTGGGGGACTATTATAAAATGGCGCCTATCATCTTATTTGGAAGCATCGTGATTTCTGAATTACTGTATAGGTGAACTGAAATGATTAATTAATAAGACTGTCCTTCTTTTATTGATTAATAATCTTAAAATTTAAGATTCATTTGTCACAAAGTGGGACGGTCCCTTTAATCCTTTTCATTCCTTTTACGTTTAGCATGCCCTTGAACGAGGAAGTACATTGAAGGAATTGCCTTCAGTCAGTGTTATTTATTGCCTTAATTTAGTATTGTTTTTAAAAGTGGCTTATTTCCTAGTTGGTGATTTTGACCTGGATTTTAGCAAAATAATTTTGCAACTCTATGCTATAATGCTATGTAGGCCTACAGCAAGTGCAATTGACATTGACATACAGTTAATGACTTTTAAGTTATAAATTAAATGTTTACATTAACAATGCTTTATTTTCATCATTAATCAAGCAATTCACCTAACTCTTTTGTAGCTTAGTCCTAAGTTGCAACTAACTGAATGTGCTAAAATGAAAGTCAAATGAATACCAAGTGCAAAATGTGAAAAGCTAAATGCATGGGAAATGCCTGAGCAGAAAAGCAGAAAATAAAATGGAAATGGAAAAAGCAATTTAAATAGAGATGCATTTGGGCATGTCATATATATAAATAAACTTAAGGTTACATTTTAGTTTTTTTTTTTTCTTGTAAAAGTTCAAGTATTTGTTTGGTCCTTCATCACCAGCTTCCAGGGAGTTTGGGCAAAATTGGTAAAATTCGGCAAAGTAGGATATATTGAAACTTTTCGGTAATGCATTATTTCTGATTTTGAGCAAGTTATACAATTTCGAGAAAAATGTTCAAGAAAATATCTCTAAATTCGTGCTTGTGTTTCATTGTTTTTTGCGATCTACTCGTTCTCGTATTGATGAAATCGTGCATCGATGAAATCACAGAATCTCTGACAATTTACTCGAAAACAACAGTGATTCGAGATAACAATTCGGCTGAAGCTAAAGACACAGAATTGAAGGAAGAAAAAGAAGACGTAGAAAAAGAAAGGATTGTGCAACCAATAATGAAAAGTCAATCGGGCATTGTGAGTGAAAAACATGAAAAAAAGGATTTGACCCCTAGATTTCTGCACTGGTCATTTCCTCTTCAGAATCTCTTTAAAAAACACTGGAATAAGACCGAGGAAACTGAAACAACACATCATGCAAATCCGGTCAAACATAATCGACAAGGAGATTACATTCTTGTGCCTTCACCATCGCATGCCATGATATTGAATAACTTAACTTTTGCCTTGGCCAACATTTTCTACGGAGTTCAGCAAATGGCCGGAATTGGTACTGTCCAAATGGCCGATGTGGCCACCAAATTGCAGCAGTTAGTTTTGTTCGAGAAACTCACTTTCGTCGAATGGATTAGCATACTGGTCATACCAGCTCTGGTACTCATTTTACTCGTGCAAAAGTTAAATATTGGCATTGAACTTGTTCTCAGTGCCTTATTGGCCCTGGCGGCCATCTTGATTGTGGGAAGTGTACCTCAACCACAATTGCAGCAAACCAACCTATTGACATAAAATTATAAACGTGTGAACTTTTTTGAGGTGCAAAACCTTAAATAGTGTTGATTTAATCAATTTAAATATAGGTATTACATCCGTTTTTTAACCTTATAGGCAGTAGCACCATTTACTAAGTTTATGCAAGGAGATACTCATAACAGCTTCTGGCATGTTTGCTAGTTCAAGGAATGGGCCCTAAATAGAACGTTATAAGTGGGATCGAAGATCGCCCTTATAAAAACCTTATACCAACCGATCATTTAGTGAGAAAAAATGCCATATACCCAAAATGTCACTACCTTTCTTCTAGTAATTTGATAATAATAATAATAAGTAAATAAATTCACAAAATAGAGTTTGCTGTGGAGCTGTAAACGACGTCATGAGGCAGCGCCTTCAATCATGTAATCTAACAGCATTAGGCTCCTGTAATTAACTCAATGAAACAATCAAAGTGATGAAGTATTGCATCATGGGCAAGTGCTTCCTGATGACGTTATTTTTTGTTGCTCAATTAATATTAAGTAGCTGGACAGAATATATTTATTTTGTTTAGGAGGGATTAGGGAGGGGGGCAATGGTTAATGGCGATCATTGATCTAAAATCATGTTTTATTGAATTTAAAATCATGTTTCATTGATTTTTAAAATCATGTTGCATTGATTTTTAAAATCATGTTTGTTGCATTGATTTTTAAAATCATGTTCGTTGCATTGATTAATTATTAAAATCATGTTTCTTTCTTTGATTTTTAAAATCATGAATCATTGATTTAAGTAATTTGACCATTGAATTAAATACATCATTGATCTAAATCATATCTCATTTCTTTTAAATAATGATAATAGTGAATACTTAATTGAAATCGTTGACTTAAATCAATGATTTGCACCGTGGTGCTGGCATTAAAAGCTAAATGTGGCTCTTCCAGTAATTTAATAATAATCCTCTCTCTATATAGTGTCTAATTATAAATAATTAAAAATTCTGGTTTGTCCAGTTACTTTAACTTATTTATTCTATCATTGAAGGTTGTGAGAAGAAAAAGTATAAACTATGTTGAGAAAAATTGCTATTGTTTTCTATATCTTTTCTTGCTAATTATTTATCACAAATGTAAATGAAAATACGAGGATTTTTCTTGTTTTTATTTCATGCAACTCTTTTTTTTTTCTTCTTCTTCTTTCTTGTTATTACTTAACCATTCTTGTCGTGGCTTCACTTTTTTTGTATGATATTTTCCCTCCCATCATATCTTTTTAAGAGTTTCCTTTTCAACCTACGATTTTACCTTCGTTTTGACCTGTAGGAAGTTTAAAAAAACAAATTTCATGTGCTAAGAGGTTATATAACGGTCAGGTCGTGATTTAACAAGAGGATTTTTCACCAGAAATGTTTTTAGTCTTTTTGAAAGACCATTTTGGTTTGGGACTTTGCTAATAGGTGTTGTTTGGCCAGCATTAACCACAAACACCTGATTAATAGTTATTATTAATACAATTTAATTATACAACTGTGGATTGTAACAAGATTTCTACTAGTGCACTCTATATATGAAGGCAAGTAAAATAGTCATAATTTTCATTTATAGAATTTCAAATTTATATTTTTAGTCGAAGTTGATTTTGATGCCTAAGCTTTTAGTTAATTTAAACTACATTTTAGGCATATTTTCGACAAAAAGTTTTACTCTAAGCAGTTTAGTAGTGTATCAGTATATTTGTAATTACAGAAGAAAGTGTGAGGAAAGCATTTCTAATAATTAAACCTAATTATAGGCAATCTGTTATCTGGGTATCTGTTAAATTTCAACTTGATAACATTAATTTTAAACTTTACTGAAATTGGATTTATGGCTCGCATGAGATTCAGTAAAAAAAAATGTTATTTTTATGAAAATAATATTTAACCTTTAAGTTTTCGCCTTCATTTTTCTTACACGTTTAAAGGTGCAGCCACATTATATCACAAAACATCGTTATATAACGAAATTAGTTATAAATTTGTTGTACAACTTGTTATATAACGACAACGTGATATACCATGCAAGATAAATGATATACCAAGAATAATGTTAAATGTCATCATGTTACGTAACTTTTTTCTTCTTTTATATTGTTGTAGCAAGTTGTATAACTTTGCTATACAACAAGTTTTGTGATATAGTGTGGACGTACCTTAATGCATACACTTGACACGTTTATATGAGCTCCTAATTATCAGACTAATTATTTTATTGTTTCTAATAGCCTATTACACATTGCTTCAACTTTCACTTGTCTCAAGTCTTGATAGTAGGCCTATATCAGCAAGGGTAGTGGTATTTTAGTTCAATTCAATTCAACTCAATACCCTACGATTAGCATTAGCCCAGTTATTAGAAAGTTAGCGAAAATTTATTTTAAAAAATGTTAAAATTCACACAAATTTACTTTTTGATGGTGGTTTATAGGGACACCTCCAACAAAAATGAAAATGCTACATCAAAATTGTGTTTTTATAATTACAGCCTAAAATTTTGTTTTATTTTAGTAATGTGGAATTTTTATTTTAAAGTGAGTTTAACTTATGGGTAAATAATTTTTCCCATCGTCCCAATGAACCACCATAAAAAAAAATGTAAATTTTCGCACATTTTATTTTTTGTACGAAATTTCGCAAACTCGATATAAACGTTAAAGACTCATACTTTTATTTTCATTTTATTGGAACTTGACCAACATTAACTTTGTTTATTTTCCACCTCGTGGCCATAAAGGAAACTATATTCTGCTCGTGTACAGTTTCCTTCATGGCCACCAGGAGAAAAATGAGCAAAGTTAATGTTGGTATGGCTAGTGCAAAAGATGGGTTAGCACTGGTGTAACTCTTCAGTATTTTTCAGTAACTTTCAATTTGAACTAGCCTTGAATAATGTTTATTTCATAGTTCAATGAACTGCTTGACCCAAAACAAAGAAGAGACTAGGTAGCACCAAATCCTTTTAAGATTTTAGCTGAGCTAGTAAACCAGCAGCTAAGGATAATAAATGAGAAAAAAAGCTAACCTTGCGCCTCCCAGTCCCTGAACTTTCCCAATATTTTTTTTAACATTTCAAAAACAAGGGCAAAACTTTTTATAGTTATTTTGAGACCATATATGACCAGGATCGAGACTCGTTTTTTTTCTTACTTCCTGGTTAACAAATAGTTAACCAGTTGGTAGTTCATTGTTTTTGTAGGTGAAAAAATTTCAACTTTTTAGATAGAAATATGCTCGTATGATACTGGCATGGAAAGGCAAGGAAGAGAAATTTGGTCAGGGAAAGTCATGGATGCCAACTAGTAGAATTTTGGTCAGGGAAAATTGTTATTTTGGTAAAGGAAAGTCAGGGACAAATTGTGTTTTTACTAGGGAAAGTCAGGAATGCCCACTTGCAGACTTTTGAACAGGGAAAATTATTATTTTGATAGGTGGAAAGTCAGGGAAAACTGTTTTTGTCTGGGAATGTCAGAGAAGTTCACTTTAAGGTTTTTGATTATGGAATTTCTCTTGGTAATGGAAAGTCAGGGAAAACTGTGTTTTTATAAGGGAAAGATAGGAAAGCCCACTTGCAGACTTTTGGTCAGGGAAAATTATTATTTTGATAGGGGGAAAGTCAGGGAAAACTGTTTTTGTCAGGGAATGTCAGAGAAGTTCACTTAAAGTTTTTTGATTATGGAATTTCTCTTGGTAATGGAAAGTCAGGGAAAACTGCTTTTGTCAGGGAATGTCAGAGAAGTTCACTTCAAGTTTTATGATTATAGAATTTCTCTTGGTAATGGAAAGTCAGGGAAAACTGTGTTTTTATAAGGGAAAGATAGGAAAGCCCACTTGCAGACTTTTGGTCAGGACTGTTTGCTTGGTAGTGGAAAGTCAGGGAAACTTTTTTTTTGTCAGGGAAAGTTAAGAGAAGCCCACATATAGATTTTTATGGCTTTTACTTAGTAAAGTTTTCTTTGGTATTAATTTTATGTTTATGAGGTTTTTTTCAATTATCCATGAGTGCATATGACCGAATCCGATGTAATAAATCAGGCAAGCACCTTGAAAAAAAAGGAACTTGAATTTTCAAAGTAAAAAAGTTTAATGTCAGGTCATTGAACAAGCATAAAATAGTATTTACAGTTTAGGTTAACGATGAAATAAAATCTTAGTTAAGTGCATCTCTTCTCTTTTTTTCGTGTCTGACTTTCATTTTCTTTTTCACTTCAGCCAACCGAAAATCACTTCAAAATTGCTGAAGTAAATAAAACAAATGTAAAGTTTGACTTTTTTCACTTTTTCTTGTTGTTTCCATTCAAAATTTCAATCTTCTGTTTGAAATAAGTGAAAAAAACCAGCTAAAAGAAACCTTATTCACTTTATAACTCTTCTCTCAGTAACTTACACTGGTACCGTTATTTTATTTTCTGATTAAAAGGCTTTGAAAATCGGATTGTTGTCGAGGAAACTTCAATTTATTAACAAATCAAATGATAGAATTTATTCGTAAAGGACTGTCAAGGTAGGGTGACAATTTTGATGTGATTTTAAAATTATAGTTTGTTTTTCTTCTTAATTTCTACTCAGTATTTCAGTATTAACAGTTTTCTTTCTGAAAAAACACTTTTAAGCTACATGTATATTCCTTTATAATTCTGAAGTTATCCGTCACTTCTTATCCTGTCCAATAGTTTAGTTATGGTAGTAATTAGGTCATAAAATCCTAAAAAGCCATATTTTTAGGCAAACCATGCTATTTTTCTATTTACCATTAATTTTTATGATATAACAACCTGAATAGATCATCCCAGAAATGTATTTTGTGTTCAATTAATTTCATTTTATAAAATCAATTTTGATTTACATTTGAGTTGCAACATTAGAATTTAACAATATATAGCTCATCATAGAAAGTCATTGTTAATTTATGTTAATTTTAAAGGAAAACGGTTTCTTGATACACCGAAACTTTCCTTGATGAGATATAGACTGCAATTAAAGGGAAAAGTCTCATTTTTGATCAAGTGATGTCTAAATGAAAGTAGAGAAAATGTTAAACTGATAAATGCAATTATTATTTAATGCCACCAAGTGTACATTTGTAGTAAAAATCTCAGAAAATCTCCGTTATATTTAAATTGAAATTAACATCGCAAAAATTGGATTTTTTAAATACTCGTTTTTTAATACACTAACTTTTTTTTATGCATTATTGCATAGAAGGAAAGTGAAGCCAAAATTGAATAATTCCGATGCCTTTTTTTAGTACTAACAGATGGCGTTAAAACTTATGAGCTTTTAGTTTTCAAGTATTCCTGAGATCAGGCAGTATGGCGTTGCCTATGTTTTACATTAAAATTGTGATTTCTCACAGTGGGGATATCCATTTAGGGTTAAAAGTTAACCCTTGGTGTTTGTGCTAAACCTCAACTCAAGTCAATAGG
>JAQIXP010002100.1:0-16024 GCA_034700285.1 Proteroiulus fuscus | reverse complement strand
CTTTAAGGTTAGGTCAAAGGTCAAATTTTTTGGCACCATTGGATGCTCCACCCTTGATTTCCTATTCCATGCCAAAAGTATTTTTCATAAAAATGAATATTTTTTGAAATTTTTGGGGCGGTCTGCTATTCTGAATCACCCTGTTTATGAATTGTTGTTGGTTTCTATTGGGTAATTAATTTACACTTTTTTTTAAAAGTATTTTGAGGTACCGTTTGATTCTCAGATGGCACGCACAAAGAATCGTGTGTTAGTACGAGCAATGATTAGGTACGGTTACACTAGTTGAAAACGTTGATATTTACAATAAAAATGCCAATATTTAGTTCAAACATTAACTAATTAAAACTAAATTTGCAGCCCACTTCATGCCGTTACGTTTGCGTGCACCTGTGCTACCCTTGGGCTCGGGACACTAGCCCTCGGAGTTAATGCCTTAACAACTGCACTGGGATTTGTCAATCTTGTTCTGTATACATCCGTTTACACACCGATGAAACGAGCCAGCATAGCAAATACCTGGTTGGGATCCATCGTGGGAGCTATTCCTCCAGTCATGGGTTGGACAGCTTGCACTGGAAGTCTGGATCTTGGTGAGTTGACCAATTTTTTTTACTAAGCATGCAGATAATGGGGTGTTGGTAAGCTTTTTGTTAATAGAAGCTTGATTAGTAATCCCAGCTCCTTTTTCTCATAATATTATTGTTGGTCTGGTAACTTACAATATTCAAATGTTTGTATGCATTATAGTTTATACTCTTAGAGGCTTTTATGGCATTTTGTGGATAGAATTAGAATAGCATGAAGGGGCTTTTAATTTTAGTTAAAGGTAAAGTCACCTTTACACAAGTTATTTTAAAAAGAAAGACAACAATAGCCCTCAATATACCCTTCATATTTATTTGTCTTTTTAAAAATGACATAATTTATTACCAAGCAAGGCTCTATCTTTAACGTGAAATAACCCTGGTCATATGATCAAAGGTCATATAACTTAATGCATGTCCTTTACTGCATAACCTAAATCGGTTTACATGTTGTGGAACATACATGTGAGGAAGGGCTTAAATTGAATTCCCAGATGGTTTTCATAGTTTCTTTGGGCACAGATATCCTATATTTTTTTAGATTTCTGTATTGCCGTATATTTTAGAAAGTTATTTTCTATTTCCTTTATTTTGTCCATTTTTTTGAAATTTTTAATTTATTTTTTATAAGGCTTTAATGCACCAGTACCTATGCCTAACCAGGAAAGGTTACTTTGAAAAGGTAGTTTGCTAGGTCGTTAATGTCCAATAATTGATAATCAGTAATTTCTTCAGATTATTAATGGTTTATTACATTTTGAATGAGTTTTCTTTAAATATTTCAATATTCCTTTATTATTTTGAGAAAAAAATTCCATTTAACATTAGACAGCAAACATTTGACTATGAGACATGGAATTAACCAAATAGACCCTACTTTGTAAACAAATTATACTCGTGGCCGCGTTAACTGTAAAACCCTCTCACCTACAGTTGAAGGCGTATTTTTTGCCGATAAAAAGTAGTTCTGCGCAGAAAACATGCGCACAACTATGGGACCTTGTAACTGAAGCGCCATAGTTGTGCGCATGTTTTCTGCACAGAACTACTTTTTATCGGCAAAAATACGCCTTCAACTGTAGGTGAGCGGGGTTTACAGTTAACGCGGCCACGAGTATAGTTTTGATCGTCGGTACTAAATGAATTCCTGCACGCTCGTTCCTGGTTTTGATATCCCATTTACAATATTGTTGTAGTTGATTTTGCATTTTGCACTGAAATCTGTGGGGGAACTAATTTTCATTATTATCCATTCTTCAATTTGCAAGAAATTAGTGGAAGGCTTGAGCTTATGTAGATTTTAGTGCTTTTAATGTTGGCTTGCTGTAGTGGAGGCATGGCATGCTTCGGATGAGGGAAATCACTGTGCACAGTAGATCGTTGTATCAGATCGGAATATTATATTCTAATGATGTGGTCGTTTGGAATTTTGAAGGAGCGTTGCTACTTGGAGGACTGCTGTTTGCATGGCAGTTTCCCCATTTCAACGCCCTCTCTTGGAACTTGAGAGGCGATTATTCCCGGGCTGGATATCGAATGATGTCGGTTACCAATCCAAACCTATGCAGGAGAACTGCCCTGCAGTACAGTGTGCTCATTGTTCTTCTTTCCACGCTGGCTCCTGTCATTGACATGACAACGTGGACATTTGCCTTTGATTCACTGCCTCTGAACTCTTACCTCGTCTATCTCTCGTGGAAGTTTTATCGAAATGCCGATAGTGCCTCCTCGAGGAAACTCTTTCGATTTAGCCTGGTGCACTTGCCCGCACTCATGGCACTACTACTTATTAGCAAAAAGCATTACGGAAAGAAAGACGAAACGAAAAATGCAAGTGAAAAATGGGAAATCAAACCATCATGAAAATGAGTTTGGTACAGCATATTTGGGAGTCTTAAACTAGTCAGTAGTGTTCTTTATGGGTATATCAGTAACTGCGAATCAGGTTTGTACATTGGTTTTATTTTTACTACGTAGTTAAAATTATGTAGGTGCGGCTTGAAAAGCCTGAACTATTGATTTTACAAGGATATTAATGACATAAGTTATCAATGCACTGATTTGTAAAGTTTCAAATAAAAGTAGGATTTTTGAAATGGGGAAAAATTGTAAAGTACGTATTAGTTTCAGGAAGCATCAAAATAAATTATGAAATTATTTTCATGCATTTTAGTATTTGTTTTATTTATTTTGCATGAAAGTTGTCTCATGATCTAATCTAATGCCGATAGGAATTTAATAAGGGAAAATCCATAAATGACATTGCTTTGCATGAGTGATGGAATGTGGGAGAGGGGAAGTCAGGATTTTGCTCACCAAATCTTGTTGGGGGACTCGTGTACTCATACGGGATTATAAAAAAAAAATAGTTTTTAGCCCGAGCCAGGGCTTATGTAACCGTCATGTCTGTCTGTCCGTCCGTCTAACGATAACTTGAGTAGCTTTGATCCGATTGACTTCAAATTTGGCACACACACTACTTACACTATCTTATGATGAGTTCGAAGATGGACATGATTGGACCAGTGGGGGCTAAGTTATGGGGCAAAAGACCCGATTGGGTCACGATTTTGCTTCTAAAGATATTAATTTACATACACAAAGCAAAAATAAATTTAAAATAATAACTTTTGAAACCATCTCGGGCTTTAAGAAGTTGCACACTGTAGGTTTCATAGTATAATTTTTAAATATTCTAAGCATAAAGCCATAAATTAATGGACCCTAAACTAAATTCGGATTCAAGTTTTTCTGTCAATATATATATAAATTCTTATAAATGCTGCAGATTTATAGATAAAATTGCGTGAAATTGGGGATTCAGTTCAAATTACGATTTTTTTTTATCACGTCATTTATTCAACAATGCAAAACTCCAACTTCCTGAACAAAAAAAATATTTAATGGAAAAAAAATTCGTAGTCATATCGAATGAATGCACTAGTACAGAAGATGAAGAAAAATGACTGATAACAATGATTTAAAAAAATGATTAAGTATACTAATTAAATTAGCAATACGTGGGCATTGCTTCCTTCGGTTATATATGCACTTTTTTACACTAGGTTTTGCTTCAAACTGCAAACAAGTCTATTTACATTTCAATTTATACATTAGAAAATCCCTACCAAGAAGTTGTGACACGTAAATTGACCTATATTAGGAAGCCGGTTTTTTGTTTTATAACAATTTTTGTACCAAAAGAAATATATTAGAACCGAAAATAGTTCTTCCTGATATCGGCCAATTATTCTGTAATAAGTACCCTTATTAAAAAATTCAAATTCCGTAACTTGGATAAGTACTGCTTATTTATTATTTAATGTGTAATGCCCCAGTTATCAGCTGGTTTTTGGTACCGGGAGGCTCCGACTGTGTTCTCCTCAGTTCACGCTTAATCCTCTGAAGCATTGGCAATTCTTTAATACCATTATGTGTTGCACCGGCCGGTGCACACTTTGGGCCAGATTTACATAACAGAAAATCTTGTAATTCTGTTGGAATGGCCGTTAGCAGCCTCGCTCGCAATTGCACCGCTGTGCTCGGCACATAACGGGTCTTGGGCCTTTTACCTGCAACGGCGTCCAACATGTCTTCCACAACTTCATTGATGTTTCCTTTGGCCATGTTTGTCATAATTGCTAGCTTGTCCTGGAATGGAGAAAAATAGTTTTGTTTAGTTTTGGATGAATTGAGAAAAGGGAAGTTTCCTGGCCCAGCAATTTGGTTTTTTTATCTACCTGGAAAGCCTTGAAATATTCTTCCCCATAGCTTTCCTGAATCTCTATTGGTGTGGCTTCCCAATTGGTCTTCAAATTAGACTTCAGGGCGTCATTTGCTGCTATTGGTGTCCTAGAATTTCAAGTTTTGTTTGCTCTTGAGTGTTTGAAAGGATTTTGATAAAGCGTTTGATTCAGTGGGGTTTAGGATAGTTTTTCATGAGGCAATGGAAGTGCAGTGGTCACAGATGTCCTATTTCTTCTATATTTTTCATTTATATATTTGCCCAATGTTTTATAATATTTTCCCATTTTTTTTTACATTCAACACTGCTACAACACTGCACAAACCACTCGCTCCTTAAGTAATATTTACTTGTATAATGTTGGCTCTATGGAATGCACTGTTATTCCCCATTTTTTCATTTCACGACGTAAGCCATCGGCGAACGATACTGCTGCATGTTTTGACATGGAATATGCCGAGAAGCCAGGGAACGTATAACGACCTAAAAATAAGCACTAATGCCAAATTCTTCGAACTTTCATACAGTAGTTAATTATTAAAAGGCGACATACCTGCTAGACTCGCAACAATTACCACCCTTCCACTTGATTCTCGTAGAATGGGTAAAAATGCTTTGGTCACTCGAATGGGACCCAGAGCATTGACATTGATGACTTTCTCATAAACGGATACTGGACACCATTCAATCTCAGTGAATGCTGCAATGCCAGCATTGTTGACCAAGGCCCATAATACTATAAAATGTCACATGTCAGAGATTATAGCTACATTTTGAACGAGAAAAAATGGAAGAAATCGAGTCTTACCTTTGCCATCTAATGATTTCTTAACGTATTGAGCTGCTTTCTCTACTACTTCGTCTTTTGTGACGTCTATTGGTACAATGTGCAAACGGTCGGAGCATAATTCCTTCAGTTCTTGAGCCCCGTCTTTTTCTGGTAATAAGCAGCCGGCAAACACCGAAAATCCGAGGTTGTCCAGTCGTTTGGCTAGTTCGTGTCCAAAGCCTGAATCACAACCTGTTAATTACAATTTGAAATTAATGCAAACTTGAATGTTACAAATTACTTTCTTGGCAACAACAAAAGTAGTTTAGAAATTGTGCTTAAAAAGCCTAAATAGAATGCATTGTAAAATTTCTGCCAATTGGGCCAGAAAAGGGTACTATCACTCTAGAAACATCTTTTTGTGCTCAGCTTTCAGTTTTGTTTGTTCCAAAATCACTTCAAGCCAATCAGCAGAACCCGATGATGTTCGAATGACTGATTGAAGGCGCTTCCTCATGACGTCTTTTCTAGCTCCACTGCAAACTATATTTTGCAGGTTATTTTTTTATAAAATTACTAAGCAAAGCATAGTTGTAACATTTTAAGAAATATATTTTTTCTTGTTTTTTTAATTCAAAAGATTACCATGTTCGAGTGACTGATTGAAGGCACTTCCTTGTGGTGTAATTTATAGCTCCACTGCAAACTTTATTTTGCAGTTTATTTTTTTTATCAAATTACTTTATTATTACTAAGCGGAACATAGTTGTACAATTTTGGGAAATGTATTTTTTCTTGTTTTTTTAAGTTGATCATCCCGTTTATTGCATTTCTAGATTGATCTGAATTTTCCTTAAATGAACAGTTATATGATTTAATTGTTCTATGTAGGACCCTGGGTTTTTGCTTGAAATTTGTAAATATTACAGTATCTATACTGTCTATTAAAATGTCGGGAGTTTTGCCGAGTATTTATGGCTCGAACTATGTAATGTTTACCCTCCTTCAAGGTGGTACTGCGTGTTGCCAAACGTGTTGACAGAAAGCCGAAAGGGATTTTCCACCATTTATCATTGATTTACACTGGTCTGACATCGAATATTATTATGAAAGTAAAGTTTTGGTACTCTAACCTATACTTTAATCATGTATGCATCATTGCAGGCAATTATCATAGTGCTGATATGGAACGTTGGTAAACCGTGACGTGTGTGCGAATTCTTGTTTGTATGATTAGATGCTATTTTATCCCTGTTTCAATTCTGTTTTTTAAATGTATTGTTGCACTGTGGGATAGGTGTACTACTTTGCCGTGGGTTCAAGGTGGTTTGAAAATCCGCTTTCGTCATTTTTTCATACTATTTAAGTGGTTGTTTTTTCTCGAAGTTTTTCTGAGCATGACAGTGCACCGATCCGTCAGTATAAAGCTTATGAGGGGGGTTGACTATCATTATCATCACATTGTGTATTTTGGATTGAAACAGGTTTAGGATTACTTGGTTTTACTTGGCTGTGGAAATAGTTTGTTGTGGGGGAAATCCAAGTGTTGTTCAGGCACTTACTTGTTTTTTTTCCTCATAAAATTGTCGAAATTAAGGCCTGAACTGGAGTTGATGAAATGTTATTTATTCATTGTATGCATGCTGATCTTTACCTTTAGAAAACCCACCTACACTAGTTCGTTAATTTGTTAGCTTGTCTATTTTAACTTCTCAAGGAAGGAGCTTAAGTCAAGGTTGTGCTTTTGTCAGAGAAATGCACCTAAAGACTAGGTATATTGAAAGACATGTTGGATTATTTCAGTTTGGAAATATTTAGGACTATCCAAGTTGAATCTTTGTAACAAAGTTTTCTTTTTGTACAAACTCAGTAGTAAAGATAACAGATATACAGTATCGTATATTTTTGCAAATTTTCCTATATATCCCACATTATTTATAAATTGTAATTCAGTTTATGCCAAATCTTCCATAAATGTAATTGGGTTTTAATGCATCTCAAATTTAAAGTTGGATTCAAGTTCATTATTTTTTTAAACGTTGAAATCGCCCTAAGAGACCTGTGCTTACTACATGTCAATATCAAATAAGTACTACTATTAATACCATAAATTTTAAACCTAATACCAGTTTGCCAGAGGAATTGGTATGGAGTTATGGGTCATGCCATACCTGGGTGGAAAATGACTTGTATGTGAGCGAACTCTTTTTATTTACTTTTCTTTAAATCTGGCTTCTTGAAATTAGAAATTCGATAGCAATGTCCTTTTCTGCTTTGGAACATTAAGCAGTGAGCAAAGTAGCTTTGCAAAATTTGCATGTACTGGTTGAGCACATGACTGGCGCATGCAAAATTTTGCTCAATTCAGGCACGGACATTTGGTGGCGTCCTCTAGGACATGCATATCACCGTGTTTCATGAGAGATGATGCATTTTATCCAGTAGAGGGCGCTACATGCAGTCGGTAAAATAGTGAAAATTTGGGTTTTCCTTTTTCATCCAAATTCATGTATTCAGGGCATTTTATTTAATGATTGGTAGGCTGAAATCAAATTGGAATTTCCATGAATTTTATAGTTTTTCCTGCTCTTTTTCCTACAACCCAAATAACCCACTTCCTTCAAAGTGGGGCTTTCCCTTTCAATTATTGCTGAATGTATACTGCAAATTCGTTTTATTTATAAATTTATTATTTAATTATATGTATATTATGCGTCTAAGAACAATCAGGGAAAATTTTAATTTAAATGGGTAAGAAAGTGTAAGTAAAAATTGAAAGCAAGCCATCCTTCTAACATTGTTTTGCCTTCAGCAGCCAACTTTGCAATGTGGTCAGCACATTGATTATCCAATGATATATCCAATTTTAAAATTTTGAATGGAATATCATTGGATGCAATAGGCCAAATAGGGTATAATTATAATCTCTCAGAAATTTCTAGTAAAACACAAGAATTTGGGAAAAATATCTTATGAAGACTTATTATACAGTGATTTATTCCTTTATATAATATTCTTACATATTTTTTTTAAAAAATCCTATACCATTACTATAATTTTGGAAAAGAATGTCTTACATTTATGATATATACGCCAGTAAGCATTTAAGTTTTAGGCATATACCATACTGAAAGGGTCAGAAAACCATGTTACAAATCATTTTACAGCGTATTGCCCTGCACCCATAGAATTTGTCAGGATTAAAAAATCACATATTATATATTTAGAATAAACTAAACGAAAATAGGATTGAATTGTTCAAAACTGTTGGTGTCAACTAAATTTTGTTTTTGTAAATACAAGTGTAATAAAATGCAGCTCGTATTTAAAAACAATCGAGCAATATCATAAAATGTTCGATTAAGTGACCCAAATCATGTATATAGTTTGGCTATTGTCCCATTCTTTGGTAATAATAGAGTAGAAAGTCTCATTAATTCTTGGTGGAAATGTTTTCAATGGCATGTAACAGTGCATACCTCGCTGCTAGATTCGTCCAAAATTGTCTTAGGATATTGGAAGGGAAGTTGATATATATAAATTTAGCTGGTTGGTGCATTTCAAATTTTTGTACTACATGGGTAGACTTTATTGAAATTAATAACTTCTCGAAAGTGCACATTCTGTAACAAATTAGGCAAATTATTTGAAACATCATGTTTTTAGTATGAAATTTCAGGATGGTACATTGAACCATTTTCCTGTGAGTAAATGTCAAAGGATATAAATAGTTTACACATTTAATTACATAATTTCCCTCGTGAATGCATATTTGTCATCTAATAGATGTATTTCCTTCCATTTTTTCCCCTGTTTTCTTTGCATATAAAAAGCCTATGATAATTGATTCCTGTTTTGAACATGATTAACAAAATTAAAAAAATTCATTGACAGCTTTATAAGGCTTACTTGATTTATAAATACTGACGTATATATATTTTGGTAATTTATATTTGTGATAGTCAGGCTAAGTCTCTAAGAAAGCATTCATGACTCATATTTTGTGGTTGAAAACGTGTCGTTCCGTTAACATAAATGTTACATGTAGCACATTGTAAAAAATTGGACTTTTGTTTTAAAATACATTTTTATTACTTTTTTTAATGCATTTGCAATGCTGGAAAACATGAAGTGACTTAAACACCCTCTCGTGTTCCTACCACGTTTTGGAACCAATAATTTTTACAGCCAATGGTTTAGGTTATGATAGTGTTTTTTACAACCATTTTATAAATCAGGGACTATTCTCTCGTAGCTCTATATAGGCCTATTAGTATATACTATAATATATATATATATATATATAGATATATATATATATATATATATATATATGTGTGTGTGTGTGGTATAATCCGCCACTCTTTAGAATGGTTTCTTTGCAGTTGCTCTCAATAGATGGCATTGATGCACGCCTATCTTTTGCTCGGTTTTACTACATGTATAAGATTCTTCTATCTACAATATAGTAACTTTCAAGTAGAATTAAGTTTTCGGGTCCCACCTATGGGAAATAAGTTCAGCAAATATCAAGTATGTGGCTACAATGGTTTCTAAGATTAGCATATCTAACCACACGAGAGCTTTTTTGGTGGCAATTAGGAGAAACTACAAATTTTCCCATACAGAATTTTTTTTGCAAACGTAACTTCCGTTTCCGATCATGGATTTTCTTGAAAAAATGACTCACTCAAATCAATGCGCCAAATATCAAGTGTGGTACTATAGGACGCTTGTATATTAGTTGAATACTCTAAAAATGACTTGTTTCATGCAGGTTTCAATATCGGTACATGTATTTGCTATTTAATAATAGTTTAGCATGTTGTCAGTGTTCTGACATTTTGGATCTCAGTGACAACTGAATGCAATACTTATGAGCAACTGTATTTTTATCAATGGGACCTATACTCTCAAAGTTCACAACTTAAAAGCCTGTCCTTGACTACCCTTACTACGTACTTTATGGGAGTATTGAAATTTGCTGTGTTATTTGCAATATATTATCTTATTTGGCTTGGCCTATATAGTAACCCCTATCTATTACTACGCGTGTACATTTTATTTGTAGGTTTCAAATTCATTCTTCTCTTATCAGTTTTTCATAAATTTCTTCATAAAACTTATTTGAATAACGCTGGCTGATAATTACTAACAGGATTGCCACTTTCGGCAATGTCAGATAATACAAAATAATACGAAAATGGTTAGGAAAAGTCAGGGAGCTTACATTTCTGGTATTTATTATCATATGTTAAAAAATCAGGTAATTTTTTTTAACTGCAATTTGGATTTTTATACAAATTTATGATTTTTTAAATAAGATTTTAGACAGGCCAAAATTTACCAAAAAGTGAAGCAAAACCATGCATATGCCGTGGTAAATAAGTTTTTATTTTTATGCAGTAATTTGTCTGTTGAAAACTTTAAACGTTAAAGTGCATAAAGTTTAAATAAAAATAGTTTGAAAGCCCAAAAAAAATGTACAAATGTCGAGAACAAAAGTGGGTTCCTATTCTTATTTCTAGATGGTTGGTTATTAGAGATTGTTTTAAGTAAATACATGTTATTGCATTATTTGGAATATGTTGTGATTTATGTAAATCCTGCTGCGATTAATATTCAGAAAGACAATGTAAATGGTATCTTGCTTCGCATGTAGTTCACTATAAATTATCCCTTCCCACACCTATCTTTCTAATGGAATTTAGATGTTCAAAATGAGGAACACGTTCGCATGTACAAGAAACTTGTTGAGATTTATGTTCGCAAAAAAATGGAAAGTTTTAATAGCCAAATACTGGTAAACCTAGAAATGACCATGTTCTTCTTTGTTTTTTCAAATGTCAAAAGTTAAAAGGAGCTTAAAAATGTACTGTTTTTTTGCAATTTTAGGCTTACGACTAATATAAAAGTCGTGTTTTTTACTTCTTCACACGCATGTCAAATTGCATAAGAAAGTATATCTGAGACTCGAAGTGACCTTCGAAAGAAAAGCTATAATTTGAAAGGTATTTTGAATCTTAACAGGAACCATTATTAAATCCCTACCTACTTCGTCGAAAAGCTATAGAGGCCTACTTTCTGACATTTTAAGCTGGGTATTTTGTTTTTGGGGAGTTCTAAAAGTAGGTGCTTAACACTGTTTACTTAACCTGATCTCAACTAAACTAATCTCAAAATGATAAGATCACCAGGCAATGATATTAAATGAAATCAAATGATTGAAGTAAAAATGAGTAAACGCTTCTTGTGTGTTTTTTGCAGTTAAAAAACCGTGTATTTATAAAATTCATTTATGTTTTTTGGGTACCCTACTACAGTACCGTAATAATTACTACAGTATTAATGCAGTTCAACTTTATGAAAAAGTATAATTCTGCAGTATAAAAATACATTTACTAATAATTCAATATTAATTATTAAGTAGTTTAGGCTACTGTCTTAAACATGGGGTATACCAAGTACCGGTAATGAATTTACATCAAATTTAATGCTGAATTATTGTAGCATTGCAATTACAGCTACAGTATTTGTTTACTAATGCACAAAAATTGTCTTAAATGAATTTCTAGAACTAAAATAGGGCTTGAATGACCAAATATTTACCTGTTATGAATACTGCTTTATTGTTGCCATCTACCAGTTTTCTCGGCAAATTATTTAGAATTGTTTTTGTAATCATATCCGCTAGAAACCACGAAATCAACCCCATTCCTACCAGAATGGTAAAGTCACCGTAGAACAAGGTCCTTAATATGAACAAGGATGCGGCGAAAGTGCCTAAAAATATGGCCCACACGTACATGATGATCGGAGTTTATTAGCTCGTTTTAAGGCACAACTTTTTAGCAAACTGTTAAATTGTCGAAAATGTAGCGCAGTAACGGCAGTATGTAGGTGCAAATTTAGCAAGTTTGTCACTCAGGAAATACAACAGACGTCACTCTTATCATACCCAGTCATAATGCAAACGGTTGATGAGTTTTTCCTCGTGAAAAAGGAAAGCAAAACTAATAATGTGTCCTCCTCCTTTTTTAGTAGCCCAAAAACAACAGCTTTTTAATAATCCACCTTTTTGGTGGGCCGAGGCTGCACCGAGCGTGACTGCAACTTTTCCGTTTGTGTCAGAAGTTGGCAGTGCAACTTGTCTTTTAATATTCAATATCCAAAGCACTTTGAGTTCGGTTAACGAACTGCCAATTGTATGGTAATAGACGGGCTTTTAATTTTTCCTGTATTTTCTTTATGGACGAGGCAATTTGGCAGTTGTTATACCTTTTACTTGGCGTGTTTGTCTTACTAATACTGTATATATCAGTTGTGGTGGTGTTTCACTTCCACTCTTTTTTATGTACTTTTCTATACTTTTAAGGTCAACTGGTTTTGTCATGATTTTTACGTGGGTGTTGTTTCTGTGTTCCTTTTTTCGTTACTACTTATCATGACAATTATGTCGCACTTCTGTTTCTGTTAGTTTCTTATTGTGTTGCTTTATGGTTTAGGCTTATTAATTTAACTTATGGGGTCATCCCTAGTGATTAAATTAAACTCCATTTGGTTTTACAAGTGGTAGCTCCCCCCATCTCCCCTTATGTGCTACCCCTTTTCCGCCTGAAAAATCAAAAACAATAGCAATATTTTTGCTTAAAAACAAGCCTTGTCTGGATCACTGTCTGGATTGTGATCCAGTTCACAAGTTTGTTTTAACTACATCATTAGCTTATAATCCAACTCTGCGAAATTGCTCTCTGTGATCTCATTTGCTACTCTAGCTACTTTGGTAGATCACAAGTGTACGAATGGGTAACCCTTTTTGTTATCTTGCACTGTGATCCTGCACTCCATAACAACAGAGGCTACTGCAAAAATGCTTCTGCTTCAGACCATGTAATAAAATGGTTACACGGTCATAATGCCAAAATACGCCTGTTTTATGGTCATCTATTCAATGAAAAAATTAATAAAGTTTACATTTTTTAACATTATTTTTTTTTTATTTGCTTTTTTGCAAACATTTTCAAAAACTAATTTCGATTTTTTTTCCCTTTCAACAACTTAACTATAACATATTTAGGCTATTTTTCATTTTACACTGCACTCCCCCTTTAAGGTCTTCCTGAATCCACAAGAATTGCAACAATGGTGAATCTAAATCTAGAATAATTAGTGAAAAGTTGAAATTATTAAATTTCCTCTGATGTACCATACAAGCATCCCCAGAATAGTGCATTTGAGGTGAATATTTTTGGGAAGCCTCCCTCCCCCCCCAATTGGCACCTCATGAAGTATACCCACTTTTAGTTGTCAATGTTATGTAATATGTGTACGACCCCAATGAAGTACCGATATGACTTTATAATTATACGCAATCTTATATGCTTCCATTACCATAACTCATGACATTGTCACAACAACACAATTTGACAGTTGACATCAATAACTTACCCAATTTCGACATTAATTGTACTTGGGTTTGGTGTTTGTAACACTCCGGGGGCAATAATAATTATCAGTCAATGCCAAGTTTACTACTCGTATAATCGCACTGAAACTAAGTACATGTGATTAATGTCTTTAAGACTTAGTAAAGCCTTGAGATGCATGTGTGTTCTTATAAACATAATTATGCTTTCGAAACGGAATGACAGTTCACTGGAGAAAAATAAATATGTGAAAACTGTAAACAAGAGAACATTATTTTCTTGAATTGGAATTATATCATATCAACAGACAAAAGAGTTGGGATGTCCATATAGTGTTATGTGCAATAATATATTCAAGATTGAAAATATATAGAAATATTACATTAATCAGGAAACATTACAAAATCGCATAGGCTGTCAAAAAATGAATGAAAATCTGCATGGGTAATATTGCACAATATAGTTGCATCGCAAATGAGAGGTTGGATTAATTATTTGGCAAATTTTGTAATTAATGGATTATGCAAAATGTGGTTTGTTTGATGGAATTCGTTTTATATATACTATAATTTGACATGCTCAAAAAATTATGCAATTAAGTATTTATTTATTTTACTGTATATCTAAATTCAAAATGTGTTCAAATTGCATTTTTAACTGTCAGATATATTCATCAACTTTTCCAAGGTAAAGGATTAAAAAATTGTAAAAATTTTGTATTAGATGTATTTTGGCGCCATGACCGTGTAACTGCATAGTACATGGTCTGAAGCTGAAGCATTTTTGCGTTAGCTGTTGTTTTGGTGTGCAGGATCACAGTGCAAGGTAACAAAAAGGGTTACCCACTTGTGATTCGCGGTTGAGTTTTATATATATATAGTTAAGAACTACTTGTGAATTAGATCACAAAAGCGCATCATGATCCGATCACAACGCCAAAATATGCCTATTGTAACCTAAAACGCTATATATGGTAACTTTACATGATGTCACACTGTTTCTTTCTCAGTAAAATGTACAAAACCTTTCCCCAGTAATTTATTTTTTATTTAATAATTACAAAAAAATATATATAATATGACTAAAAATATATTGCATCTTGCATAATAATTCTTACTAAATTTCAAAAGTGATAAGAAAGTTACCCATATAGCCTACATATCAATTGGCTACATGCATACAAGCTCTTACTGCATTGTATAAACGTATAAAATAGTTTTTTATCAAATGATATATGGAAACTATGCCATATAGATATAATTAAAGATATGAACAAGTTTCGAAGGTCATAAAATAATGTAGCTTGTAATTATTTAACTATATATGATTAATATATAGGACTGCATGACTATACTCGCTTAACCCAGAATTCTATAACCCTATTTGGTTTTGCATCGAAGTCATCTTTCATTCGATATCAATTAATGAAAACATAGCCTTGAAATAGTGTTTTCACTATAATGTGCAGAAGGAAAAAATACAATTGTAATATGGTTTTCGTAATGATTTTCTTATCTGTAATGTACGTCATCAATGGATTTTTCATTCGATGTACACTCGTATACATTCTGGGAACGGTTTACATCAATGATAGCACTTTCAGAACTTAAATTCTCATACTTGACTTTAAAAAAGCAATTTCAAAAAGAATATTTTTAATTGCATGTGGTATAGAGGATCATAGACAGTTTGCAATGAGATGATGATGTACCCAATGAACTGAATTACTGGAATATCTCTTTAATTGGAAGCAAAGTTTTTTTTCTGATAGAAAATATCCAGATGTTTTTTTTATCATGTGATTATTTTACCGTGCAATTCTACGTCAGTTTTAAGAATTTTGGGTAATGCATTGGGCAAGCATTGACCCACCCTTCACACTACTACATAGTAATTCGTAATAAATTTAATGTTATAACCCCAACCCCACTCTACCCTATAGGAAATCAAATACAAAAATAATACAATAGTTTGTCTTGATGGGACTGTCTCACCTTGTAACAAATTCTAACAACTAATAATTCGTTTTTAAAATGATGAATATAAAAAACGATGAAAGGAAGGGAAATTGTAATGCTAATTGGTGTTACCATTCTTTAAATATTAATTTACCTGCAAAAAAATGAATTCGTAGAAAGGAGGTTCATGAAATGACGCCATTTTTGCTGATATATTAAAGCGCCCTCTGGCGTTAATTTCGAGGCAGTGGTTGGTGGCCATCTTAGGAGGTGCACTGTCTTTGCATGTGTGTAAGGGGCTATACTTTAATGATGTCACTAAAAAAATCAGGAATTTTCGGACCACCCACCCACCCCTGTCATTATGCTGTCACTTTTCGATGGACCCACCCCCCGCTTTGTCATGTCATTTATACAAAATTGTTTAACAAATAAAACTACAAATGATTGCAACGATTGCAAAATTAAGGGGGCTGTCCACACTTTTTAGAGCATGCCTCTATGGGAATTTCCATGTTAAATTCGTCTTCTTTAAACTG